>APFE030342076.1:82868-125216 GCA_000404065.3 Pinus taeda | reverse complement strand
TTTTGGGAAGGAAAGGAATTTGAATTACTGGGTATCAAAAGGAAACTGAGAAAGATAATTAGCTCTAATGGCATGAAAAATATTTTGAATAAAGAACAATGGGGAGCCATTGCACAATTATGCTCAATATGGGTTCAAACATTGAAACCATTTATTTCTCCGGATCTCCAAAAAGTCTTGGACAATCATTCCAAGTTATTTGAGACTCCCAAAGGTCTCCAACCTATTCGTGATCATGATCATTATATTCATTTGACTCCTGGAAGTTTCCCTCCAAACATTAGACTTTACATATATTCATATGCCCAAAAGAGTGAAATTAAATGTATGGTTGCAAAAATGCTAGAGGCTAGTATAATTCAACCTAGTCAAAGTTCTTTCTTTGCTCCAATATTATTGGTGCACATGAAGGATGGATCTTGTCATATGTGTGCGTGTTATTGGGAACTCAACAAGCTCATTATTAAAGATAAATTTCTCATTCCTGTCATTGACGAATTGTTGGATGAATTACATGGAGAAATTTACTTCACCAAATTGGATCTTTGTTTAGGATATCATCAAATTAGAATGAAGACTAAAGAAATTCACCAAAAAAAAAAACAAAAATCAGAACTCATGAGGGTCATTATGAATTTTTAGTCATGCCTTTTGGCCTTACTAATGCACCTTCCACATTAAGGTTTGATGAATTCGTTGCTTTGCTTGGAAGGATATATTTGTTGCTTTGTATCTAATAAAAAAACACATTAGCTGAATGGTTACCTATAGCTGAATGGTGGTATAACACTTCCTTCCATACTACAACAAAAATGACCCAATTTATGGCACTTTATGGATATCATCCACCATCCATCACATCATCTTTAAGAGAAAATTCTAAGGTTCAATCGATGGAATACCACATCAAGCATCAACAACAAGTTATACAACTCTTAAAGGATAACCTCACTGTGGAATATCAACATCACAATGAAAGAAGTTTTGATGTAGGTGATTGGGTATTTCTACGACTACAAGCATATAAACAAATGTCCCTCAAGAAAGCTAAGAAGGATAATAAACAATCACCCAAGTACTATGGTCCTTACAAGATGTTACAAAAGATTGGTACTATGGCATACAAATTGGAGTTGCCTGCATCTTTTCAAGTACACCTAGTTTTCAGTGTTTCATTCTTAAAAAAGGTTATAAGTGACAAGCTCCCAATTCAAACAATGTTTATAGAACTTGAAGAAGAAGGAAAAATCATATTTGAGCATAAAGAAATCATGGAAATGAGAACTCAACATCTACATAATAGATTAATTTCAGAGTATGTCATTAAGTGAAAGAATTTACCCAGTGATGATTCCACATGGGAGGATGAGAATTTTATACAGAAACATCCATAACTACTCAGTTGTTGAGGACAACACTTTTTTGAAGGAGAGGGGCATGTTAGATCCCTATAATACTTGTATATTCCCCTTATTGTTATTGTTAGTGTATCACCCTATTGTTATTTTTGTGCCCCATAGAATCTCACTATTGTTATTCTTGTTCCCTTACATTATTATTGATATGTAGGCTCTAATTATATTGTGACCCCTTAGACCCATATATATACAGAGGAGGTATTACCATTTCTATCATCCAATAATTTTTCATTTATGTAATGTAAAGGAGGTTTCTCCCTTGAAGAGGATAATTTTTAAGTCGTTTATCTATCTTTTATTCGATTTTGTGAGCTGGTTGTATGAGGGAGACAAACTAGTTAGGCATAAGATTAGGCTAGTGAGCACATGCAAGGAATCCAATATCAAAGTAGGGTTGAAAATTTTGAAGGCTGAGTTTATATTTTGCATTCCCTTAATAGAATGGGTACCTAACATAATTTTGTAGCAAAGAAACATGGTAAATTTTTTGTTCATATTTACTATAAGGATTTAAACAAGGATTGTGATAAGGATAATAGTGCAACCCCATTCATCGATTAGACCATTGATGAATGTGCTAGTGGTGAAGCCTTCCCTTTCATGTATGGTTTCTTGGCTATAATATAATACAATTCAAACTAGAAGAGAAACATGAGATTTCTTTCATTTGTCCCTAGATAACGTTCACTTACAAGAAGTTTCCATTTGGTATTATAAATTCTAGGGCTACATTCGAGAAAGACATGTCATATGATTTTCCTAACATTAAACATATAGTGAAAACATATCTAGATGATCTTATTGCTAATTAACAATGGTGCAAATATCATCCTTCCCATATATGGGAAATATTACACCAAGTTGTGGAGATTGAAAAGTGTTGGCATGTACACACAAGATCAATGTGGATGGTTGAGAGGCATTTGAAATCACTGAAGGGTTTGGTCAGACAAAGAGCACGTCCTGAGGGTTCCATGGTAGAGAGATATATGGTATATCAAAACATGGCTTATATCAATCAATATAATTATAAAATAGGAAAAAGTATTAATGTATTGGATCGTATTTGGGATGTCAACTCCGTGGACGATCTTGAAGGGGAGCACCTATTGGGGAAAGACACAATGAGAAAAGTGAGATGTAAGTGGTAGTGGATATTTATAGCACATTTGACTTATTTGTTTTTACATATATCGTACTTATTTAATTTTTAGTCTTCCTGCATAAGCCATTATTATGAAGGTATAACATGGTAACTAATTACATATATGTGAAATGTTTTATTTTAATACATTCGGTCAAGAGTGGGATGCAATACATTTATACATTGTGTATAATAAAGATTGGATGAAGGTACGGATTGAATGATGCAACAAGCTAATAATTATAGGTTATCATGGTATGGTGTGTCTTCATTGGTCAAATAATCTCAACATAATGGTGATATCAATCTTACAAATAGGGAAATTGATTTAGAATATGGTTTAAAATATTATCAGCCAAGCATATTCACCCATACTACTTAGTCTTTTTACAATTATATTGATGTAGCATATGGTGTGCTTTTTATTAACTTTCAAATTTTGCATGTATAAATATGCATGCTTATCAATTGAAAATGCATTTTTTATGTGCTTGATGTATTTCATTTGAAACACCACAAAAAAATGTGGTGCAATGGTCGCAAATTTCGCAGCAAAAGGTTGGATGAAAAGATGAAAACTTCTTATAATGGGATAACTATATTATTTCAAGTTATCAATGTTTCCTCTAGAGGTGATTGAAATCCAAAACTCTTTGAGAATCGATACTATGGGTATCTGGATGATATACTTGAGTTTGACTTTGAATCATTAAAAATAGTTTTGTTAGATGTCAAATGGTTTAGGCTAAAAATCCATGAATGTAATCCCAATAGAACTATTATTGAGCATGCTAATAGATTTACCATAGTTGATACAAAAAATATTAAGCCAGGATCAAAGTGATATGTTCTTGCAAGCCAATGTGAATAGGTATTTTATGTAGACATTTTACATAAATTGGGTTGGTCATATGTTGTTAGATATGATCCTAGAGGAAGACCCATAAAGTATAATCTAATGGAAGAAGATGAAATTGAAGAAGAATATTATGTAGAGGAGCAGGGGGTTCAAATGATGTCAGATGAAGATGTCGAAGAATTTCAAGTAATATATGTTAATAAAGACAATGTTAATTTGGATTAACTATATGATATTGAAATTGTGTTGGATGAAGAACTTGGAGAAGTTGAACCAAATGTAGAAGAGCATGTTCCAGATGATGACATAGATGATGATGATGATGATGTTGATATGGTGAATCCTTTGTATATGAATTTTGAACTAGATGATACAGATGATGAGATCGATGATGAAGAAGATTAATGATCTCAAAATGTTGAAAAGTACGAGCTATGTATTTATATGTTTTCATTTGGTCTGTTCTCTTTTGTTCACTTTAAATTTTTATTTTCCTAGTTTTTATGTTTGAATGTTACTGTGTTTCTTTCAAATATATTATAGCAGATATATTGGGTGTGGGGAATTGAGAGTGATGTGAGGGGAGGAGGGACCATATGAGCTTTCACCTTCACATGTTTGGCCTTGTTAAGTAGACAATGTATTATTCTTGAAATGAAGAGAAGCTCATTTACGTTTATACAATAATTTCCAATTTTCACTTTAACTGTTCATTAAGTATATGTACCAAATGACTTGGGAAATGGGTGAACCAGGTGACACAGCAGTAAGGAAAACATGTTAAGTAAGGTTGGCCCATGAATTCCCATGAATTGAGTTCCCACTAGAGTCTCTCATAATAATTTTTAGAAAATTGAGTAAATTATTATTTAGGTGTTAAAAGGCATTTTATAATTGATTGATTATGCAGCATGGACATACTAACAAATGATAATATTTTGTTGTTATTAATGACGAGATAAACATTTTTTTATTGATTTGCATAGTAGGGTGAACGCTCACACCCTAGAGGCACCTGCATGAAGGTGGAGCTCCTGGAAGCCCTCGAGGGCGTCGCAAGCTAGGCACGCCAGGACGTATGCCCGATAGGGGAACTCGTGCATTGAGTTGGTGGGTCTACCTGACTTGGAAAGGGGTGACCACATAAAAGAAGTAAGGTCAACCCATGACTACCCATGAACAGAGTTCCCACCAAGGGGTCTCATAATGATTTTTAGAAAATTAACTAAAGTAATGTTTGGGTGTTAAAAGTTGGTTTATAATTAATTGATTATGCAACATGGTACTAACAAATTATAATATTTTGTTGTCATTGATGAGCGAATGAAGGCAGGGCTCCTGGAATCCCATCGGGGTGTCATGTGTTGGGCATGCTAGGGCACCTGGTGGCCATGGGGCCATCACGTGTTGGGCACGCCAAGGCACCTACTCAGTAGGGGTGCATGTGCGACGAGTTGGTGGGTCAGCCCGACATGGCAACGGTCACCCATACAAAATAAGTAATCTCATCCCATGACTTCCCAAGAACATAGTTTGCACAAGGGGGTCTTATAATTAATGTTTTTATGTTGAAAGTTGGTTTATAATTGATTGATCATGTAGCATGGAAATAAAAAATAATAATATTTTGTTGTCATTGATGAGATAAAGTTTTGTGTTCATTGATTTGCATAGCGAGGTGAACTCTTGCACCCTAGGCATGTTGACATGAAGGCAAGGAGCTCGACACCCATGGCGGCGTAATGTGTTGGGCACGCTAGGGCATCCAAGTCCCATAGGGGTGTCAGGCATTAGGCATGCCAGAGCACCTACCCAATAGGGGTGCCCATGCGATGAGTTGGTGGGTCAGCCCAACTTGGCAAGGGGTGCTTGCATATAAGAAGTAATGTCACCCCATGACTACCCATGCATAGAGTTCCCACCAAGGGGGTCCATAATTATTTTTAGAAAATTGACTAAAGTAATGTTTGGGTGTTAAAAATTGGTTTATAATTAACTGATTATGCAACGTGGAACTAATAAATTATAGTATTTGTTTGTCATTGATGAGAAAACGAAGGCAGCACACCCATAAGGGCATCACATGTTGGGCACACCTGGTTAATCGACACCCATGGGGGCATCATGTATTGGGCATGCAAGGGCACCCGATGCCCATGGGGGCGTCGCATTCTAGGCATGTCAAGGCACCCAACGCCCATGGGGGCATTGCATGTTGGGCACACTAGGGCACCCATGTGATGAGTTGGTGGGTTGGCCTAACTTGGCAAGGGGTGCTCACACAAAATAAGTAATGTTGTCCCATGACTTCCCATGAACATAGTTCCCACAAGGGAGTCTCATAATGTTTTTTAGAAAAATAACTAAATTAATCTTTAGGTGTTAAAAGCCAGTTTATAATTGAATATTGATCATGTAGCATGGAAATAGAAACTTATAATATTTTGTTGTCATTAATGAGCTAATTACGTGTGTTCACTGATTTGCACAGCAGGGAAAACGCTCGTGTCCTAGGCGTGCCCACATGAAGGTGGGGTGCCAGGCAACCATTAGGGTGTCGCGTGTTGGGCATGCCAGGGTGCCCGCACAGTAGGGGCACCCAAGTGAGAAATTGGTGGGGCGTCCTGACTTAGAAAGGGGTGCCCACAAAAATATTTAAAGTTGAACCATGTTATAATTGATTGATCATGTAACATGGTACTAAAAAATGATAATATTGTGTTTTCATAGCTAATGATTTGCGTTCACTGATTTTCCCAGTAGGGTGAACACCCACACCTTAGGCACAACATGCATGAAGGTGGGGCACTAAGGCAACCATGGGGGTGTCGCGTGCTAGCTAGCATGCCAGAGTGCCTGCCCGACAAGAACACCCATGCGACAAGTTGGTGGGTCATCCAAACTTGGTAAGGGGTTCCCACAAAAAATAAGTAATGTCAGCCCATGACTGCCCATGAAAAGAGTTCCCACAAGGGGGTCTCATAATAATTTTTAGAAAATTGACTAAATTAATGTTTGGGTGTTAAAAAACGATTTATAATTGATTCATCATGCAACATGGAAATAACAAATGATAATATTTTGTTGTCATTGATGAGCTAATGATTTCTGTTCACTGATTTACACAACAAGTTGAACGTCTGCGCCCTAGGCACGCCTGCATAAAGGAAGGAAACCCATGGGGGAATCATGTTTTGGGAATGTTAGGGCACCCACCCGGTAGGGGTGCCCATGCGACAGGTTGGAGGTTCAGACTGACTTGGAAAGGGAAAACCACACAAAAGAAGTAATGTTAGCTCATGACTACCCGTGAACAGAGTTCCCATAAGGGGGTCTCATAATGGGTTTTAGAATATTAATTAAATTAATGTTTAGGTGTTAAAAGTCAGTTTATAATTGAATATTAATCATGCAACATGGAAATAAAAAATAATAATATTTTGTTTTCATTAATGAGCTAATTATTTATGTTCACTCATTTGCACAACAGGGAAAACGCCCATGCCCTGGGCATGCACGCACAAAGGCGAAGTGTCTGGGCGCCCATGGGGGCATCTCGTACTGGGCATGCCAAGACTTCCATGCAATGATTTGGTGGGTCGACCTGACTTGGGATGGGTCACTCGCACAAAAGAAGTAATCTCAGCCCATGACTTCACATGATTTGAGAATGGGGCCAACATTGAAATGTTTTCAGTTTGTGTTTGTATTCATTGAAATTTGACATGGTTATGGTATATGCATGCGTTAATGATATGGGAGGGTTTTAAGACTCAAATATGACTCATAGAAGGAATTCAAAAATCAAAGAACAAAATTATAACATATATAAATGTCAAGGAGATGAAATTATTTATCACTATTTACTAGTTGCAAGATTATTGTAGAAATTAATTTTTAGATTCAATACTGCTCATGAAATTTACTAAATCACATTACTTGAAGCTACTCTACTGATCTGTGGAAGTTAATTCACCATCTGGAACACAAATCATAGACATGAAAAATGAAACATCACACATGCATAGATATTTATCTAGGGGAAAGAAACTACTCAAAACCCCTTACTATCTATATTGTATTAATCAGAGAATAGAGATGAAATTCACATGATTTCTCAAGCTTGAGCACACCTTGCAAGTGTATAGTCTATCCTTCTGCCTGATTGACTAACTCTAGCCAACATTTAGCCAATTTTGAAGCCCTCCAAGCTCCTAGTTTCCCACTATTAAATTACACAATTTCATAAGGTCCTTCCTCTAACTGCATGCACCACCTATACACACTAGAATATGCTACAAATGATAGTACATTGCCTTGGAATATCCATCTCAACTGGGTAATGCGAATTCTTTTCATGCAACAATTATTTTCGATTGATTGATCAGTTAACTAGTTGATCATTGAGTGTGGTTGAAGTTCCACTTCCTCAACTTGACATCCATTATTTATTTTGACAGTCAGAACTAGTTAAAGTGACAATAACTAAAATTAACTGAAATATATTGCTACAAATTATCAATCAAACATACTAAATTGAACTCAAGCTTCCCAAACTCGAATTAACTAAGTTAATTGAATGAGAAGTTCCATGTCACCTCAATTAACTACCTCCAAGGTTTCTACTGAAATAGAAATTCCAATTTTCTCTAGTTTGACCAAGGCAAAGTCAAACTAAGATTTTCTTGCTGCATTTTCAACCCTCCCTATAAGAAAGAAATGGATTATAATCCACCCTTATCCTGCACCTGTGGGACTCAAATTCCCTATTGACAAGGCCTTTGACAAAATATCAACATCTTTTTCCTTCATTGGAATTTACTACAACAAATAATCTGCCTCTGCACACAATCCCCTAGATGATGATACGAATATCAATATGCTTAGATCAATTGTGAAAAACAATATTTTTAAAAAGCTTTATACAACTCTGATTATCACAGTAAATCATTGTAGGATCCATCATCTTACCAAGGCTTTTGTCCAGATCACCTCACATGATGATGACTTTGTAACCATGTATTATGCTTTTGCCAAGCTGAGTGCCATAGATTTTTTCTTCCTTCTTACCAAGAAACCATTGCAGACCCAACACTAAAAATTCCACCTGATGTACTCTTCTGGCCTGATGGAATTCCCACCTAATCATAATCTATGAAGCCACAACTTCATTCCCTTTGTCTCTCTCTGTACCATAGTCCAAACTAGGTAGTGCCTCTGAGGTACTATAGAACATGCTTAGTTTCCCTCCAAATTAGTTTGGTTTTCCTAACCATAGCTTGGTTCAATTGGTTGATTGCAAAGAATGTGTATGGTCATGTGTTCACAAGATACATGAGTGAACCCATTAATTGCTGGTAAAATATCGTACCCACTTCCTCACTTGAAGTGGCATCCTATTTCCTCCAGTTGGTCACTAGAGGAGTCTACATGGGTTTGCACTTGTTCATGTGGAACCTCTGAAGTATCTCATTGGCATAATTTCCCTTAGAGACAAACAATTCCCCATCACCTTGCCATACTTCCAATCCAAGGAGGTAGTGCATGAGACCCATGTCCATCATCTCAAACTCTCTTGCAAGGTCCTCCTTGCAAGATCATATCACTTTCTCATCACCAATCAAAATAAAGTCATAAACATATTAAAAAAAAATCAAGAATTTAACTTCTACCAAAATATGATAGAGGGTGTAGCATTCGCTTCACTTTTGGTGAATCCCAAATCAATGAGATAGTTATTGATCTTGGTTTACCAAGCACGGGATGCTTGCTTGAGACCATACAACACTCACTTGAGTCTGTACACATAAGACTCTTGATAAAAAGTCTTGAATCCTTTTGGTTGCTCGATATACACTTCCTCCTAAATAACTCCATTGTGGAATTTTATTTTCACATCCATACGACAGATCGTCCATCCCATTTGTGCAGTTAAAGAAAGGATTGATATGATGGATGAGTACCTCGCTACAGGAGAAAAGGTCTCCTCATAGTCAATCCCATGAACCTAAGAGTACCCCTTGGCCACAAATTTGGCCTTGTACTTTTCTATGTTTCTGTCTGCTGCATGATTTACCTTGAAGATCCATCTCGAACCCATAATTGATTTTTCTGTTAGTCTTGGGACCACTTCCCAAACACTAATCTTCACAATGCATCCGTACTCCTCCACCATTACATTAACCCATAATAGTTTTTCTACAATTTCCTCAAAAGAGGATGGCTCACTCACTACCATCTCAGTCATTAGAGCCATGTAGCCAATGTATTGATTTGGTGACCTTTTTTGCATGTGTTGATTTGAAGGAGCACCCACATTCTCCCTCAAATCCTGCACAAGTCTCTCAATTTCCCTAGTTCTCTTCCTACCTCATCTGTATGGTTCTACTTGAGTGGTTTCCTCCACTCTCTACTCTTAAACTTGTGGCTGCTCCCAACATCCTAAGGATCCTCCTTTGGTGGGATCTGTATCTCCCTCTCAAGAGAGCACTGCATGGATTTGTCTTCATCAAATTTTACATCCCTTTGTACAAATATCATTTTGAGGGATGGAAAATACGCACAGTAGTTGTGGGGAGTTTCTGTGTAGCACATAAATACCCCCAATTATAAATTCGACTCCAACTTCTTCCTTGACTCTTTGGATACATGGGCATAAACTAAGGCTCCAAATATCCTAAAGTGTGACACATCCGGCTTCCTCCCCGAGAAAGCATCCTCCAGTGTAATCATGCTAAGAATTTGATGAGGATTCTTGTTCTGAAAATAGGCCGTTGTGTTGCATGCTTCAACCCACAAGTGCAGAGGTAGGCTTTGGTCATACAACATCGCTCGTGGTTCTCCCACAATGCTACGTTTCTTCCTCTCAACCACCCCATTTTTTGTGTGTTGTGGGGTGTTGTCAACTCTCGTTGAATGCCTTCTTTTTCAAATAATTTTTTAAACTCATTTGACATGTACTCACCTCCATTAACACTCCTGAAAGCCTTCACCTTCTCTCCCATTTCTTTCTCCACCAGTGTCTTGAACTAAGAACTTGGAGAAATTATCATCCTTTTTCCACATGAAGAAGATCCAACACTTCCGTGAGAATTCATCAATAAAGATGAAAAAATATTTGTGCCTGGTAGTGGAAATTATCAAGAAAGGTCCACAAACATTAGAGTGGATCTTTTCAAGGACTACATGTGCTCTATTTTCCTGATCATGGAAGATGGATTTTGTGTACTTCCCCAAGGTACACCCTTTGCATATATCCATCTACTCTAGTGCTCCTTTGGGGAGACTTGTGTTAATCTACTACACAATATTGAAAGCATCAAGATGAAAATGGCCAAGTATTCTATGCCAAAGTTCACCAACATCACAAATCTGCACCTTCTCGACCTTTGTTATCAATGCAACATAATCCTCCACATCTAGCTTGTAGAGGTTCTTCACATGAACCCCAGTCTACTTCACTTGTCTCGTGGCAATGTGTCTTAGGAATTCCTTTCCTTTTATGAAGATCATATCATAACCACGGTATTCCATAATTTTAACGGAGACAATATTCTCCATTCCACCCAGAACAAACATCACATCCTTAAGGCTGAGAAGGGAGCTCAACTCCCTCTGAAAGGTGGTTGTACCAATCCCAATTGTGTTGTACCTTCGAGCATCTCCCATCTCAATGTGCATCTGGAGACCCTTCTCCTCCAAATCACTAAAAATATATATACTCCCCATCATATGGAACAAGGCATGGTTGTCCAAGAACCACACATTTCCCATCACTGTGTTTCTCATGCATGCAATGACAATAAAATCAAGCTCAAGCTGTAAAGCCAAAGCTTCAACTATCGCTCCTCCTAGGGACTTCTTACTTGTCTCCTTGTGTGGAAATGACAATAAAATCAAGCTCAAACTATGGAGCCAAAGCTTCACCTATCACTCCTCCTGAGTACTTCTTATGTGTCTTCTTGTGTGGACACTTCGTGACATAGTGCACGAATTCATGACAGTTAAAGCACTTGATTATGGACAACTATTTCTTCTTTCCCCCTTGACTAGATTCTGCTTTGGATTTGGATTTATTCCCTTTCCATTTATTTTTCTTTCCATCCAAGGCATATGTCTCCTAATCCTCTCCATTGGGTGAAGTCATGTCGCTAGTATTCTACGTTATTTCCTCCTGTACCAAATTGGACCATAGAATTTGGTAGTTTATCCCTCACATTCATCAAATCTTGGTAGTTGTGCCAGCTCTTGGGAAGGCCTAGAAGGGCTAGGCTTACCAAAGCATCCTCTACTACAGTAAAATCAACTTGACCAAGTTCATCATGACATTGTGTGAACCTACTAAGGTACAGTGCAATGGTCTTTTTCTCCTGCATATTGTTATTTTGTAGCTTGTGCTTAAGTGCCATCTTCCTGTTGTCACTACTATTCTCAAACAAATCTATTAATGCTTGCCACATTGCACATGGAGTCTCTTTCCCACAGATATTTCGAATAATATGGTCTTTTACTCCCTCCAATATGATTTTCCTCTTATTGGCTACACACTTCTTCCATTAAGCTAGATCCTTAGCATCAAATGTTGTTGGTTTTAGAATATCATTATCAATTAATTCCTTCAACCCATTATCTTCCAGTATTGCCTCCATGCGGTCCTTCCATGAAACATAATTTTAAATTCCCTTAAGGGCATACTCAAGCCTTAGTCCATTAAAAGTCATATTATCAGTCCTAAAGATCAAAACCTACAACATTGATCTTCAAATTCAAACCTCCTACAATGACAACTTTGAAATATTTTCCCTACAGTGGTTCCAACACTGATAACATGTAGAAATTAATGTGTAGAATCAATAATGCTCATGAAATTTACTAAATCATGAGACTTGAAGCTACTCTATTGATATGTGGAAGTTAATTCACCATCTAGAACACAAATCATATACATGCAAAAGGAAACATCACACATACACAACTATTTATCTAGGTAAGCAACTGCTCAAAACCCCTTACCATATATATTGCATTAATCAGAGAATAGAGATGAAATACATATGCTTTCTCAATCTTGAGCACACCCTACAAGTGTGTAGTCTATCCCTCTACCTGACTAACTGACTCTTGCCATCACTTAGCCAATTTTTGAGCCCTCCAAGCTCTTATTTCCTTATGTTTTTCCCTTGGGAAAAATTCCCCTATTATTTAGGAATTTCCCACTATTGAATTGTGTAGTTTCCTAGGGTCCTTCCTCTGATTGCTTGCACCACCTATACAAATTGGAATATTCTACAATTGATAGTACATTGCCCTGGAGTCTCTATCTCAACTGGGTAACTTGAATTCACTACATGCACCAATTATTTTAGGTTGACTGATTAGTTAACTGGTTGATCATTAATTGTTGTTGAAGTTCCACTTCCACAACTTGAACTCCAATAGTTCTTCTGACAATTAGAACTAGTTAAACTAATAATAACTCAAATGAACGGAAATAGATTGCTACAAATTAGCAATAAAACATACTAAACTGAACTCAAGCTTCCCAAACATGAATTAACTGAGTTAACTGAGTGACAAGTACCTTGTCACCTCAGTTAACTACCTCCAATATTTCTGCTAAAATAAAAATTCGATTTTTCTCTAGTTTGACAAAGGAAAAGTCAAATTGAGATTTTCTTCTTGCATTTTCAACACTTATAATGTACTTCATAGTCTAGAGGTTGAAAAAAACCATTATCCTTCCATTTGATAAAAATTCTTATCCTTCATCATCATTTTTTATCATCATCAGCATCATTGTCATCATCACCCTCATCTTTGTACTGGGCGAGTTAGGTGATAGGTGAACTAGGGGACACGACGATAAGGAGGATGTGGTTTATTCCAAGCCTAATATAGCAGATTTTACAACTCATATCCATTCACAAACACAAATTATTAATATACCCTTATAATTCATAAATAAATGAAAGAATAAATATAATCAGTTAAATAACCATAAATAATGAACACATCGATTTGGGAGGAAAAATCACCATAGTAACAGTATATGACTTATATTATTAATCACAAAATATTTTTCAATCCATGGTGCTCTATTATTTTACCACAAATTCATGTTCCTTCTTTACAAATGATATATAGTTAAATATGATGAATGAATAAAATAATGTATTTCACTAATGCATAATCCTTACTTATAGGCAGAGGATAGGTTCATAAAATGAACCTTAATCATTAGATGAGGAACTGTTGGGCATAATAAATTACGATCCCCTTTTCTATGTTAATTTAACATTCCCTGTTGGTCTAGTCCCTTGAGATATCTGTAGCATTCTGTTGCAAGTTTGTCCCTTTAGGGATTTTAATAGTCCCAAAAGGATGCAAAATTGATCTTCCTACAAAGTGTCACAACTTGATGGAGTGAGAGGTTTCTATTTAGCAAGACTTATTTAAATCTCAAAATTTTTTAGGATAATTGTGGTCCTTTAGGGTGACTAATAATTGGATTAGACCTTCCAAATGAGCCTACAATGCCTCTATACAATTCGGTATTGGTCCTTCTTAAAAATGGCTTCCTTGCTACCTATTACGACTACCTCTAGTCCAAAAATGATGAGTTTAACTAGTAACTTGATCACCTTTATGTAATTACATAGAACCTTATGATTTTTGCTTCTTTGAAATGTGTTACAAGACATTTGAATTTGAGCACAATTATTTGATATTTCTCCTAGTATTCTTGGCCTCGCAATGATTAAAAATCTCTAGGTTTGTATTTCTTATAAGTTGTATTGAGCTCCTTAGTGAATTTGAAGATGATAGATCTATTGTGTGTTTTTTGCAATCACGAAGCCATCTAGTCTGCTCAATGACATGTCTATGTCTCACTAGTTCAATTTCATTTATGAGCTTAGTAGTATGTGATTGAAACTTTGCGATCTTGGTCTCAAAACAACATGCATTTCTTCTCCAATATTGCATATGTTTTTCCATAGACAATAATAACAAAATGTCATTATTATGAAATGATTGTTGGTGTGGTATACTCTAACTCATTTCCTTTGAAATCCTTTAGAATCCTCTGCTTTTACATCTTCTAATTGCTCGTAGTTCTAACACTCTAATGAATTTCACATGTAAGAGGTCAGGAATTGTAGATTCACTGGAATGTAAAAGTTTTGGCCTCCAAAATCACTCTATCTCAGGTCTGGCATCCATGCAAAAACCACACTAGATAAATAGCTTTGACATCCTATGAATTGGCAAGGGATCAAACTTGTAGCTACTTTGAATTACGTAATGCAAGCTATGTAACATGCCACTGTCATAATACTAATGCTACTATTACCATAACTCTTAATGCTCTAGTCAATTTTAATTTTGCCATTGTCATAATGGTATCGCTAAGATCTCCCTATCATAACATCATGATGGCTAGTGCTATGATGGGAGTTAGACTATGTGATGGATCTTTCCAGGGTGAAATATGATCAATCTCCCTATAAACATCTATCATTCATTCAATTGCTCATTTTCTATTTCATATTCTCATTTTGTGTGGAGACAACATCTCTTCTTTGGTTATTCTTCATGTGAATCCTCCTACTTGGAGGCACCATGTTCACTAATCTGAATGTTTTTTTAATGTCTTTTTTTCATATTTCTCTCAGGTCTGACTAGTAACTTGTTATTAGGTCCAATTTACAACTTCTATGGAGGAACCCTGATCCCTCTCTCATTTTCTATTGTACTTGGTTTATTGGGCATAGCATGGCGTTGGCATTTAATGAATATTATTATTGAGAAATTGTAATCTCTGTAAATTACAATGGATTTTGCATACAATTCTTTCATATACATCATAGACAGTAAAGTGTATCTATGACGTACATAGTCAATCAAAGGGAAATGTCATAAGAAAGTGCTTGAAGCTTCATTCGATAGTGATTCTAATTTCTATAGTCACTCTTTGAATTATTTTTGGTAGACTATGCAGTTTTGAGCTTTGACATTTCTGTTATTACTACTTCTTTGATGATTGTAGTAGTCTCATTAGTTAGTAGTCTCATCGTGCCAACAAAACCATACTTTAAAGGAAAGTTTGTCCCTTCATTACACTATGTCTTAGCTAAATTAAATATAAAAATTAACAATAAATACATATAAATAATTATTATTGTTATTATAATCATATTATAAATTTATTACTATATTAATTTAAATTACTATTAAAATTAAAATATTATTATTAAACTTTAAATTATTATTAAAATTTAATTATTATTATTATTAAATTTTAATTGTTATTATAATTATTAATAATTATAATAATTAAAAATAAAAACAAAATTGAAACCATTCATTAATGAAACCATTCACCATTCATATTGAAACCATTGAAACTTATATGCACCGCCTCCAACTCGAACCCTATCTCCTACATAGTGCCTCTTGGTCTCAAACCCTAGCTCCTGTGCCATGCCTTCTTAGTCAGATAAGTGAGAACCATTCCCTCCTATGCAGTGCCATTGGCTCTCACCACTCCTGAAAAACTCAAGGGGTTTTGCATTGAATCCCGCCTTTTCTTAGTCTATCACTCTTGCTTGCACTTACGTGCTGCCACTCACTCACCTTAGCACCCCACAACACTTACATACTTACTACCTCCTTATATTCTCTTTTCACTTACCTCTACAAAGTATTTTAGCTTCCCTCTCATTTGTCTAGTTCCCACCTGTTGCACTAAAAATTGTCACCTTGACATTATACAATCTGTGTGATTCCATTACCACTCATACTTTCCTCCTTTACAAGTCTTGAGCCTCAAGTTCCTCATATCAAGCCTTGAAAATAAGAGAAAGCCCTCAAAAGTCTCTAAAACTCTAGTTCTGTACTTTCTCTTTGCACTACCTGCGGTCCCACACCTAATGGTCATGTCTCCTGCGCACCTGACTGCTCTGTCTCTGTGTTATGGGTGCAGACCCCTGTAAAAGTTAAAAGGCACGAGTACATTCTAAAAACTCACTTTTAGTCATTTCTAGAAGCTTCCAGAAGGAATCTTGAGGTGGAAAGTTCGCTCTCTTTAGGTTCATGCATCCTATACCTTAAGGAGCTAACCCCTTGATGTGAGGAGCTTATCCCTTTGAAGGAGGATTCTATCCCTTCATAAGTGGACCTGTAACCTCCTCCCCTACACTATAAAATGAAGCATTGGGCTAGTTACTTGAGGGGTTAGAAATTGAATATTTTTGAGGTGAAATGCTATTGGAACTTAGTCTTCTTAGTTGATTTTTTATGAGGAGAGATTACATACCTCTATGATCTCATTTGGAAGAGTGCAAGGCTTTTAAAAGTAAAGGAAATTCCTATTTCGGACCCCAGGAAGAGCTTGTTCAACATCAAGGCTGAAAAGGTTGTAAGGTTCTTCGACTTCAAAGTTAATACAAATAAGTTTGTTTTTCTCAATAAGCTGTTGGTTCATGGTTTATTTTATGGATTCCTTGATCACCATAATAGACATGATTTATGGTATTTGCTATGCAGGTGCTTTTTAATGTTTGCTTGTTTGTGATTGCAGGTTCTCAAAGGTAACTCTTTCGAAGAATTGATGGATGGCTCCTACAAACAAGCGTTGGATCTGAGGTAGGGTCTTAACACCTCTATAGTATTTATTCATAAATCGCATATGTCTAGAGAAAGATAGATTTATTTGTCTGTTTGTTGTTGGACTATCTTCTGATACTAGGGAGATCAGTCTTGTCTACAAGATTGATTTATCCGGCCAACACCAACTTATCCCAAGTTTGATTTGGAGAGGCTTCACTAGGGTTTTTAGAAAATTTTCAGATCAGAATTCTTAAGGAGGCCACATACCTTTTTGGGCCTTTTTTCTTGTTCGCAAGTCTATAGAGGTATGCCTTCTTTGTTGGTGCGAAAATATTTCCTTGCTTGGACATTTTGAAACTGAATCATTAAATTTTCAAAGCCCATTGAGGTAACCTAATTTGGGTTAACATTTTGCATCAAGAATGGAGTTTAATTTGAAGGTTTTATTTATATTCTTTTTTTCTATTGTATTTCGTAGGAGGCTACACAACCCCACTTGTAAATCCATCCAATGATAATTTGTTATGAAACCATCTCGCAAAGTAGAATAAAAGATAGATTAATGACATTAAAATCAGCCTCTTCGAGGGGGCAACCTCCTTTACATTACACAAATGAACAATTCTTGGATGATACAAACGAAAAGACCTCATTTCTATATATAGGAGTCTAAGGGGTCATAATATAGTCAAAGCCGACATAACAATAATAATTTAAGGGCACAACAATAACAATAGTGGGCTTTTATGGGGCACAATGATAATAATATGGGGACAACATGGGCACAACAATAATAATAAAGGGATACAATGACAATAATAATAAGAGAATAGACTAGTATTATAGGGACCTAACATACCCCTCTCCTTCAGGAAAGTGTTGTCCTCAATGCTTGATTAGTTCTAGGTGCTTCTGTATAAAATTTTCATCCTCCCATGAAGAGACTTCAGTGGGTAAGTTCTTCCACTTGATGAGATAATCTGAAATTGATCGATTTCGTAGTTGTCAAGTCCTTGTTTCTGTGACTATTTCAGGTTCCAATATGATTTTTCCTTCCTTGTCAAGTTCTAGAAATATTGTTTGAACTGGGAGCTTGTCACCTATAACCTTCTTTAAGCATGAAACATGGAAAACTGGGTGCACTCAGGAAGTTTTCGGAAGCTCCAATTTGTATGTCATAGTACCAATCTTTTTCAACACCTTATACGGACCATAATACTTTGGTGATAATTTATTATCCTTCTTAGCTTGCTTGAGGGACATTTGTTTGTATGGTTGTAGCCATAGAAATGCCCAGTCACCTACATCAAAAAAAATTTCAGTGCAATGTTGATCTACCTGTTGTTTCATTCTATTTTGCGCCAAAGTAAGGTTATCCTTTAAGAGTTGGAGAAATTTTTTTGATGCTCGATGTGATCTTCCACTGCTTGAACCTTAGAATTTTCTCTTAAATATGATGTGATGGATGATGGATTATATCCATAAAGTGCCATAAATGGGGTCATTTTTTCTGCAATATGGAAAGAAGTGTTATACCACCATTTAGCCAGAGGCAACCATTTCACCCATTGAGTATGTTTATTAGATACAAAGCAACGAAGATATCCTTCAAAACATTTTTCCACTATCTCAATTTTCCCATCAAGTTGAGGATGATAAGATGAGCTATGAGCTAACTGAGTTCCCAGACAAGAAAATAATTATGTCCAAAAATTTCTAGTGAAAATGGGATCTCTGCCACTTACAATAATATTTGAGTTTCCATGTAGCTTTTGAGTTGTTTCCATAAATATAGTAGCAATTGTATCGGGTTTAAAGTGATGAGATAATGCACAGAAGTGTGCATACTTGGTAAGTCTATCAACTACCACCATTATGACATTCTTTCCTTCGAACTTGGGTAAACCTATGATAAAATCCATTGAAAAATCCTCCCAACATTGACTTGGAATCGATAAAGGTTGTAATAGACTCGGGGTCTTAATTGTTTCAACTTTATTTTGTTGGAAAACCAAACATTCCACCACAAAATTTTGAATATCAGATTTAAGTTCATACCAAAAAACTTCCTTCATAACCTTGTGGTAAGTTTTTAAAAATTCTGAGTGCCCTCCTAAGGGAGAGGTGTGGAATTCCATAAGAATATTTTGTTTGAGTTGGGAATTCTTATAGAGGTATAAGCGATCTTTGTACCATAACGAATCATTTTTCCAGCTAAATGTATCATATGTACTGGGGTCTTATTGTAGCTTTGAATGAATTCCCACACTTCTTCATCATTCTTCCATTCATCTCTTGATTTTTTTATCCATTATGGTTGGATAATAGAAATGGTGTAAAGCAATGCATCCACATCCTCATCCTTTCTTGAGAGTGCATCGGCAACAACATTTTGCTTCCCCTTTTTGTAGATGATTTCAAAGTCACAACCCAACATCTTTGTCACCCATTTTTTCTTCTCTTCTAAAGATAATCCTTGTTCTAAAAATTATTTAAGACTATCATGATATTTTTTTACCTTGAAGTGTCTTCCCATTAGATAAGGTCACCGTTTCCTAAGTGCATGTAGTATTGCCAACATTTCCTTCTCATAAATAGCTTTGTGTAAATACTTTCCTTTGATTGGATGAATTTTGAAAATAATGGGTCTTTCTTCTTGCATTACAACAACACCAATTCCATTTCTTGAGGCATCACATTCCACAACAAAAGGTTTTTGTGAAGTCTGGCATAGCTAAGACTAGTGCTTGGCACATTTCCTCTTTAAGATGTTCAAAGGCTTTTGTTCCTTCTAGAGTCCAAGAAAATGCATCTTTCTTCAGTAATGTTGTTAGAGGTGTTGCTATTCTCCCAAAATTCTTAACAAACTTGTAATAATACCTTGTCAACCCGAGAAATCCTTGCAGAAGCTTTATGGATGTGTGGAATTTCCATTCCCTAATGGCTTTAATTTTGCTAAGGTCTACTTTAACGCATTCATGAGATACAATATGACCCAAATATTCCACCTCTTGTACTCAAAAGCAACATTTGGAGGTTTTGCATACAATTGTTTCTCCTCCAATAGTTTGAGCACTCTATCAACATGTTGAACATGATCCTTCCAAGACTTGTTGTAGATTAGTATATCATCAAAAGATACTAACACAAATTTTCTAAGGAAAGGTTTGAAAATGGAATTCATCAAACCTTGAAATGTAGAAGGTGCATTGGTAAGGCCAAAAGGCATGACCAAAGATTCATAATGACCCTCATGAGTTCTAAATGTTATTTTCAAAATGTCTTCAGTCTTCATTCTGATTTGATGATATCCATGAACGAAGGCCCAACTTGGTGAAGTAAATTTCTCCATGTAATTCATCCAATAATTCATCAATGACAAGAATGGGAAATTTATCTTCAATAGTGAGCTTGTTGAGCTCCCTATAATTCAGGCACATGTGCCATGATCCATCCTTCTTGTGCACCAATACTACTAGAGCAAGAGAAAGAACTTTGACTAGGTTGAATTATACCAACCTCTAGCATTTCTGCAACCATGCGTTCAATTTCACTCTTTTGGGCATAGGGATATCTATAAGGCCTGATGTTTGGAGGAACAATTCCTGGAATCAAATGAATAGAATGATCATGATCGCGAATAGGTGGGAGGCCTTTGGGAGTCTCAAAGTCCTTGGGATGATTGTCCAAGACCTTTTGGAGATCTAGAGAAATAGATGATTTTGGCGTGGGAACCTCTAGCGAACATAATTGTGCAATTACACCACGTTATTCTTTATTTAGAAAATTTGTCATGATGTTAGAGTTGATTATCTTTCCTAGGTTCCCTGTGATACCCCTTAATTCAACTTCCTTTCCTTCTAAAAAAACAAAAATTCAAGAAAACTTCTTGAAAATTAAAAGCTATCGTGCCCAAAGATTGTAGCCGTTGGACTCCTAGTACAACATCACCACAACCCATTGCAATGGAAAGCATTGGACTATTCAAAACATATTCTCCCATGAATAGCTTGATATTACGGAACTTTCTAGAGCAATTTATCGTTCTTCCATTTGCAACCATCACTTGACACTTTGGTGTTGGATATAGGAAGCAATTCAACTCCTTTGTTGTCTTACAATGAATAGAATTATGGGTATTGCATGAATCAATCAACATATTACCTTTTTATTCTTGATATGTCCTTCTATCTTGATAGTTTGAGGAGTGGTTATTCCGTCCAATTCATTACAAGATATGGTCGGATTCATTTCTTCTTTATCTAGGCTTTTTTCCTAGTGTGTTTCCTCTTTTTTGATGTTTCTTGTTCCTTTTCTGCTTCCTCTTCACAATCTATGTAAAATAATTTCTTCTCAGCACACTTATGACCTTTAGTGTAACTTCTATCACAACCATAAAAAAGCCCTTTTTCTCTTTTTTCTTCCAATTATTGTGGTGTCAACCTTGTAGGTTGTGGAAGGCTAGGAGCAACAACACTTCCATTTTTATAGTTTTGATTGGTAGGCTTCCTTGTTGCCATAAATTTGCTTTAATTTTTTCTTGCGAACCTGAATTCCTTGACCAATGAATCAAGTTCCCAAAGGTGAACCTCATCTTGGATGTTATATTTTAATGTAACTACGAACACATCAATCATATGCTCCTCTGGAATATCTTTTACCCTTATATTCAATTTTTGGAAGTCCTCAATGTGCTCCACCATTGAACATTTTGTTTGAGATTTCTCAATTTTCTAAAAAAGGTGTTGCTTTTTGTATCCTCATAATGTGCTATCAATTCTTCCGTAAAAATTTCCCAAGTGAAAATTTGTTTATGAGAGAAAACCATAGATAACATACAAAATGATTGGGTTCCAAATATAAATTCACAATGCATACCTTTTGTGTGTTTTGCACATTATGGAGATCGAAATATTGCTCCATTTGTAGTATCCATGTTACGGGATCCTTGCCATCAAACTTCCTCATATCGATCTTTGGAACATGGTGGGTCTTCAATCCAACATTAGAGTCTCTAAAATCATGACTAACATTTCTTCTATTCTCATCATGAGTTTCCTCTATTACCTTTTCGCCATTAGGAAGCATTTCTTGTAGTAACTTGTCCAAACCTCCTTTCAAACCTTCCATGTCTTTCTTCAAATATTCAATGTTTGCTTCTAAACCATCCATCCTAGCTTCCACACCATCCATATTAGCTTCCACGTCATTCTTTAAACCATCCATCTTAACTTCCATGCCTTTAAACCATTGATCTTAGCTTCTGCTACTTTTTGTGAGAGTGAAATTTGTTGCACTTGGTCTCGTAATTTTGATATATCATTTTGCATTTCTTCCTCTTCTTCATGAGTCATGCTAGAGATTTCAGGTTGCTTACTAAGTGCTTCTATTTTCTTTTTTTAGGACATCAATTAATGATAACTATGCTTCACTATGTCCTTTGAATTACTTCAAACTAATTTTTCAAACCAAACTTATGCAAAATTTTAAAGCGACTACACACCTTTTTTGGCTATGTAAGAGCTTGATATTGAATTTGTTGTATCTCTATAATTTCGGATCTCCAAGGTATAAACTTTCGTCTTCGGGTAGTCCTCTAAGTCCTCATTCCAACCCAACAATTTTGATTGATATTGGATTCTCCAAGAAAGAGTTATTCCAAATCTCCCATGATGACCTGATTATAGACTGGTTCAGTAGAGTGAACTTGTACAAAGTGCCACGTGTAACTATTGCAACCTTCGGACTTGAAACCAATACACAACAAATTAAATTTTGTTCTCTTTCTTTACCTTTTTACTCAATTTCAATCTTATGCTCAGATAGAAATTTATGATGATTTTCCCTAGGTCACCTATTTGAGATATAACTTAGGAGCCTGCTAAATCCCTAACTTCCTTGGATCATATCTGCAAAAATATAGCGAGCCAAGATGTGAAATTCATATCCGAAGTTCATCACGGTTTCAGATAAAATGGGTTTTAATTTTAGCTTCTAAAATATCGTAGAAAAACTGTTATAGTGAAAATTCCACAATGACATGTTTGCCGCATCAAAACCCTTGAATCCAAAGCTCTAATACCAATTTTTATGCAACCAACTCACAAAGTAGAAGAAAAGATAGATCAACGACTTCAAAATCAGCCTCTTCGAGGGGGAAACCTCCTTTACATTACAGAAATGAACAATTCTTGGATGATACAAATGACAAGGTCTCCTTTCTATATATAGGAGTCTAAGGGGTCACAATATAGTCAAAACCGACATAACAATAATGATGTAAGGGCACAACAATAACAATAGTGGGCTTCTATGGGGCACAATAATAACAATATGGAGACAACATGGGCACAACAATAACAATAAGGGGATACAATGACAATAATAATAAGGGAATACACTAGTATTTTAGGGACATAACATAAGTTTACACCACTTGCACTATGAAGGATTGATTTACAGACCCAAAATGGTAGTTTAGGTAATTTTCTTTGATCTTTTTTTTTTTTTTAATTTGAATTTCAGTTGTTATTTGGATGCTTCTAAACATCAACTTCTCTCACTTCATTAATATATCAATAGATCAAAGATGGAATTTATTGAAAGTATACATTTCACTTAAAATATTCTCTGTCTTTCTGCGACATATAGCAAAACCACTAAGGAGTTTAAAGAATTCTTCGAGCCCATATAAATTCATGGCATTTTTTTGGTCCTTCAAGTGCTCATGCAAGTTAAACTCTTCAAAAATCTTTCTAAGGTGATGATCTTCATACTATGATCACTTCAAAAATTAGGAGTTAGCCCTTGAAAAATAAACAAACAAAATGAGAACCCCAAAGGGCTTGTAGCCTCCCAAAATCAATCTTGTTGGATTATTGCAAAAAGAGTTAGGTTAATCATAGATTAAGAGCTCTAGAAGCCCTCACACAATCCAAGAGAAATTTTCAAAATGAATTTATGTCAAAATTATTTTTTGAAACCCTATTTGAATTAGTGAGAAGAGGGGTTTTTATGCCCTCGACTCCCTCATGCAAAACCCCATGCAAAGCTCGAATAAAATTTGCCAAAATTTTCAAATGAATTTGGTGTATAAAATTCCTCAGTCTGTGAGTAAATAGAGTTAGATCCTCCATAAATTTAAAAGCCAAAATGATTTTGAAAATATAAATAAACTTTAAAACCTTCTCTAACTCCTCAAAAATATTTTGATTCAAGCTCAGGCCCAAAATGCAAACAAAATATTAGATGGGTCTCAATAGAATCTGATTCTAGAATATAGGTTGATACTTTAAACCATATCCATTTGTGTGAAGGAGGAAACTGCTAGAAAAAAACATGATTTTCTTAAAATATGGCTCAGATCCTACTGCAACAAATAGATTAGATAATGAATTTGAAATCCTAGTATTTCCTCTTTAAATATGTAAAGAGAAACAAACGATATGACAATCCATGTTGTTCCACAATTTTTAAGTGTGACAAGGTTTTAATGTTGAGATAAATGAGGCCTCCCCATGATACTATCGTGCCAAATGACGATATGCTTATTATTTCTTGGAAAAAAAAGCTAGTTAAGATTGAGGGAAAACAACATTGATAATCTTCTAGACTTGTGAACCTTTTCTAACTTCTATGATGTAATCAAGGAAATGGCATCACACTTTTATATTCTTCCTGTGAATGACTTAATTCTACCAATCATACCTTCTTGAAATAACCTACGAAAACAATTTATATACAATTTATATCTAAAGGATTATACCATGATGATATACATGAAAGTTGATAAGGGCCAACCCTAAAAAATTCCTAACACAAAAAAATGAATATATAACCTACTGCATAAAGGAGAAACAAACAAATTGTTGATACATGTGGAGATCCAAGCAATGAATGATGGATTAAACCCAAATTTCTAAAGGAATCCAAACTTAAAGCTATGCTTGATACAATTAAAGACGTTTTCCATATTCAACATAAGGATGATCCACGTTTCCTCATTATTCCTACTAAAAGGGATAACTTCATGTACAAGAATGATATTTTCCATAATTTTTCTCTTCCTCACAAAATCACCTTCGTTTTCTAAGATAATCTTAGGAAGTATACTTTTTTGATATATTAGAAATGAGTTTAGACATAATATTGTAAGGAACATTGCACTATTATATGATATTGAATGTACAAATGATGTTGGAATCACATCTTTTGGGCCTATACTTAAGAAATATTATTTTGGCCTGCATCTAGAGTGCAAGGAATGATGAACATATTGAATAACTCACACCATCCACACCAATTCAAACTTAATAGTATTGCAAAAATAATTGTAAAAATAAATGTTGAATTCATATATACTTGATACCTTACCAAGTTCAAAATGATTGATTGTGCCAAAGATTTCCTCTTCTGATATAACCTACATTAGACAAGCATTGTCTTTGTTTCTTATAATACATGAGTTATTTTCTTGCATAATATTTGTACTCAATCTATCTTCGCTCCTAGTTTCATATATAGGGTGGCATAGGCGATATATGCTACTTCTTTGATTTTTTCATTTGGAATTAGTGTCTCTCCTTCATTAGTAGTGATTTCCTTGAAATTGTTACACTAGTGTTGCACTTTAGCATGTTTGTCAAAAATAACACCCTCCTCCCACATCTACCCAAGAAACCGTACAGCTGGGGTAAACATGTGACAAGAAGCCACTATGATATGATTAAACCTCCTAATTCATGTTAAGGAAGTGGAACCGATGGAAACACACCATAAAAATATTAGTCATCAACTACAAGATCCTCAAGAACCAATCCAATACTTTAGACATCTTACCTTGGGGCCGCACATAAATTTTGGACAACTTAACCCTTAGTCGCTCCCATGCTATAGGTATGAGTTCGACCAGAAACCCAAAGTTTCTTTCACAAACATACTTTCTAGTGAGCAGAGGCCAAAATTTTCAGTGTTATGCCAGTGACTCTAGGATTTGAGCCACTTTTTTAGGCCCAAAGCCTAGGTCACTGCCCATAATTGAACCATCTCTTCAATTCAGTAAAATAACATGGAAATGATAGTATTGAAGAAAGTACTTGTTTAAGACCTTGACCGGACCCCTACTAGCCATGCAAGGCAATTTGTCAAACATAAATGTGTAATCTACATGTGTAATTAATAGTTATGAGCATAGGGGTCTCCTACTTAGCTGAGAAATTCTAAGAACCATTGATGCCTGAGCACATCAAATACCATTCCATCCATTAGATCATAGATACATTGATCAATCAATTACAAGTAAAAATATGATGAAATTTGTACATGATTACTGTCATAAAACACACACATAACCATCATAATAGCTTAGCAAAAATACTCATGAAAGTACAACCATATAGACCACATATAATCTATCAAAATGCTCAAATAAATACAAGGATAAATAATCTTTGATTAATGACGCAAAATCCAAACCTGGGATGTCCTGCAAAATCTAAACCTGGGATGGGACATCCACAATCCACTCGACCGTAGAATGGTTGAGCCAAATATCTCTTCATCCATTCACCCCATTGCCATATTCCAAGCATGAATATGGGATCTCATAGAACACATCAATCAAAACTCATCTAAGGCTTCCATAGGCCATCCACCTCAACCCATAAAATAATGATTCCACCTTAGAGTCGGACATCACAAAATAATCATCAGATTAGTCTCCATCCAAGCCTTCCAAGGCTTCCAGAGCATTTGTCCAACCAAGTCTTCTAGGACTGGTAACTCAACTCACATCCTATTTAGGGCTTCCAGAGCATTTTTCCAACGAGATCTTCCTAGAATAGTAACTCAACCCACCAAGGGCTTCTAGAGCATTTGTCCAACCAAGGCCTCTAGGACTAGTAATTCAATCCAAGTGGTTATAGGGCTTCCAAAGCATTTTTCCAACCAGGGCTTCTAGGACTAATAACTCAACCCAAGCTAAGGAAACATGAGAACCAACCGAAACAATATAATGAAAGTAAACCCACAATCACCATGGATATCTAGGAAATGGCAAGGATAGGAAATCCACTTTCAATCCCGGCCTTCCTCCATGCCAGTGACAGATAACAACCAAAAATGCACATGCATATGCCATGCATGCCAAAACTAGTGAAGGAAACATACATCTAACACGGTACCTGCAAGAAAATCTGATGTAGTTACTGATCCCGATTCCCTCTTGTGCTTTCCTTCTCTTCCTTTGCCTTCCTACTCCAAAATTCCAAGTATGCCATGCGCACCAAGAGTTCTCCAAGAAAAAATCGAGTCTCCAAAAGTATGAGTGAGAGAGAGAGAATATAAGATAGCTCGAACACTAAACTGACAAAAGGTTACAAACTAACCCTCTGAAGCATTTTTATGAATGAGGCCTCTATTTTCTCCATTTTCCATTATTTTCCTTCAATTTCCTCCTCACATGAAACCTCTGACCTTTCACCTCCCTTTTCTCCTAATTTCCATTATTTTCATAAATAAATGTACCAAAAATTCCATTTTTCCTTTCCAAAGCCTTAGCCATTTCCTTTGCCAATTTCCTTAGCCATAAACAATCACAAGTGATCCCCATCACTAGGATTTTGCCCAACATTCGGCTTGGAATAAGTGCCCCATCATCCATGGTTATTATTTTTCCTTTATTTACTTTTATTACATGGAATTTTCACTAGGGTTGTTACATAACCCTCCCCCTTGGGGGAACATTGTCCTTGATGTTCAACAACATCTATCACCACAAAACTATTGTAAGAAAAATATATACTACTGATCGAGCTTTATAACTTAGCTTGTTGTAGTATTTACAATGATCATCGTGCTGAAAGCAAACCAACATAATAACATAATAGCATGACATTATAAATACATATCACATAGTGGAGCTTTATAATACAGCTCGTGGTGGTATTTACATCCATATACATATGTACATAAAACAATGTCATCAAATCATATGCTAAAACATATATCAAATCATATACCAAAATACCAAGCCAAAACTGCTTTGCCTCAACTGACAAACAATGAAGGATACATAACCTGGATCTGATCCACCATCTCCCATGTAGCTTCATCAAGCCCAAATTGCTTCCACTTTAATGTGCTTGATTTCTAGGTTTCATAGCATGAGCACCTTTTTCTGCAATATACACTGAGGCTCCTGCTAGAATTATCCATATAGTTACACTTGCAATACATAGCAGTCAATCACATGATTCACATCCTTAACATACTTCTTAAGAAAAGATACATAGAAAACATCCTCGAATTTCACTATCGGAGGTAGTGCAAGACGATACACTACTGACGCAATCCTCTCAATAATGTTAAAGGGTCCATAAAACTGTGGTGCTAGCTTGGCACATGATCCAATTCGCAAGGAGCTCTTCTTTGATTTGATGTGCAAGTACACCTATTCCCCAACCTGGAACTCCCTGAAAAACCTATTCCTATTTGCATAAATCTTCTGCCTATCTTGTGCTTCCTTTATATTCTTCTTAATTACATGTATTTTATGTTCCATGTCTGCCAACATATCTAGTCCAATCAACACCATGTTAACTGGATCACTCCAACTGATGGGAATGTTGTAACTCCACCCATACAATGCCTCAAAATGACTCACCCACAAAGATTCCTTATACCCATTTTTGTACATGAACTCTACTAGTGGAATATGTTCTTCTCACTTTCGATTCCGATGCATCACATACATTCTCAACATGTCCTCCAATATCTTGTTGGCCCTCTCTGCTTTTCCATCGATCTGCGGATGATAAATTGTATTGAAAGCCAACTCTATGGCCAAACCTACAAACAACTCCTTCCAAAACTTCAAAGTGAACTTCACATCCCTATATGACACAATATTCTTTGGAACACCATGTAATCTGCCCATATCTCTAATGAATACATGTGCTACATTGCTAACTGGGAATGTAGACTTCACCAAAATGAAATGTGAAGCCTTTGTCAACCTGTCCACAATAAACATAATGGAATAATGTTGTCTTACTGTCTTCAGAAACCCTATGATGAATTCCATGGAAATGAACTCCGATTTCCATTTTGTAATCACAAGTAGTTGTAGTAGTCCACCTAGATGTTTTCATTCTTCTTTTACTCACTGACAATCATAACATCTAGCCACGAAATCTGCTACGTCTCTCTTTAGATTTGACCAATAGTAAAATCTTTTCACTATAGTTAATGTCTTATGGTAACCTGTGTTACCTGAATAAGGTTTGACATGAAGCTCCCTCAAGATCATCTTCTTGAGCTCACTGTTATCCAGTACATAAATCTTTTCTATGAATCTAAACAATCCATCTTTGTGAGACAATAATCCATACCTTGTGCACCTATACCTATACTTGTACCACTATCTATACATGTACCTATACTTGTACCTGTACCATCACCTATATCTGTACCTATATTATCACTTGTACCTGTACTTGTGCTTTGCTGCAACTTGCACACAATATCCATATATCTGAAATCTCGCTGACCTGCCCACAAGATCCTATCCTATAAATCTGTCCCATTGGAGCTCATAGTTGCTAAGTGATTTACCTGTACCCATCTATTAAGAGAATTTATCCACTTTGTTATCTTTACCTTTGATATACTTGATCTCAAAATCAAACTCATTGATCATAGCCAACCACTGAGCCTGCTTACTATTCAGATTCAATTGGTCAAATATCGCAAACCACTATGATAACTCATCAGTGTAAATCTCCTACCTAGAAGATAGTGTCTCCACATCTTCAATGCATATATAATTATTGTTACATCAAGATCACGTGGGAGGTAGTTTTACTCATGCTCGTTTAGTTTCCATGACTCATAGCATACCACTTGTCCATTCTTCATAAGGACTCCACAAAGTCCCTTCTTGCAAGCATTTGTGCATACTACAAATTCTTTATCTGGATATGCAATATTTGCCATTGGTGCATGTGTCAACAATTTCTTAAGCTACTCAAAACTAGCCTCACACTCCCAATCCATTCAAACTTCTTACATTTCCTTTGCAATGATGTGATAGGATAAGAAATATGTGAGAAGTTCCTGATGAATCTACTATAATAACATGCCAAACCTATGAAAGATCTCACATCATCCAAATTCTTAGTAGCTACCCATTCCATGATGGCTTTTACTTTTATGTATCTACTACAATTCCCTCCTTGAAGACAACATGCGCCAAGTAGTGTACCTCATTCTGAAAGAAACTACACATGTTGAGCTTAGCATACAACTGATGCTCTCTCAACAACCTCAACACTACTGCTAAGTGTTCGACATGCTCTTCCTCATTTTTAGAATATACCAGTATATCATCAATGAACAAAATAACAAACTTATCCAGTATAGACGCAACTCACTATTCATCAAACACATAAATGTAGTTGGAGAATTAGTTAAGCCAAATGGAACTACAACAAACTCATAGTGCCCATACCTAGTCCTATATGTGTTCTTGTAAATTTCCTCCTCTTTGATGCGTACATGATGATATCCAGATCTGAAGCCCGTCTTAGAGAACACTGTTGCTTCCTTCAATTGATCAAACAAGTCATCAATCCTCGACAATGGATACCTATCCTTGATGGTCAGTTTTTTCAACTGCCTGTACTCAATGCATAATCTGAGAGTACCATCTTTCTTCTTCACAAATAATATAGGTGTGCTCCAAGTTGATACACTCGACCTAATCTACCCCTTGTTCAACATTTCCATCAGTTAGAACTTTAACTCAACCAAATCATGTGTGCTCATCTTGTAAGGTTCTTTTGATGCTGGAGCTACCCCTGGTACTAACTCAATAGAAAAGTCTACCTCCCTGTGAGGTGGAAACTCTGAAATTTGCTCAAGAAACACATCCTTGAACTACTGTAGAACTGGTTATCTTCTCAACGCATAAGAATCCACAACTTCCTTTCCTTTATCACTAGAAATAACTTACACCCTTTCCTGCAACTATGCTTTGCTTACATAGTCGTCACCATCCTAACTGAAGTGGCTTTCTTCTTTCCCTGTAAGACTCTTAATTCTCCATTTTCATCAACACACTCAATGGCTTTGTCATAACATTCTACCTTGGTTCTATGAAGATACAACCAATCCATGCCTAACAACATATCGTATGAACCCAACAGTAATACATTCAAATGTTGTGGCAGACATGCCCTTCAAGTCAAATGCATAAGCTCTTACCCAATGATGAACTCATTTCTTTGTACTTGTAACCAACTGCACTAACCAATATTTTGCATGAAATTACTTACTTAAACCACACTTATCCACCAAGTTAGGACTAACATAGTTATAATTAGATCTAGGGTCAATCAAAATAGAAATAACTTGATCATAAAGCTTCACATCCATCTCAATGATAGATACCTCATGTTTTCCCTGTTTGTTATCAAATTTTGCATAGATACATGGAATACTCTGACCAACATCCCCAACATTAGATGCCTCCTGCGCACTGTATATCTGAGGTCTACCACCCTAATTCTATAGGCAATCTTTCCTACAATGATCTTTGCCACAAGTCCAACACTCTCAAGGCTTCCAACCTGTCTCCTTGTTCCCTTCTCCTAACCAAAATCCCTGTCCTATATTTGATGTATTGAAATTTTTAGGTGGTGCAACATTCTCTTTATTACCTATGTCCCATGGTCATACTCACTTACTTTCCTAGTTTCCTTTGTTCTTTACATTACCTTTCCATTCTAGCTTAGTCTCAATTCTACGACTTGATTGTTCATAGCAATGCTTCAGTTTTCGGACAGCCTCCTCCAATGATCTAGGCTCGTCGAAATCAATCCTATCTTTGAAGGAAACTGGTAACCCACTAACGAATCTCTGAATATTATCCTTCTCCTCCTCGAGGTAAGGGACATACCTCAGCAACTCCAAAAATCTTCTAGTGTACTCATTATCTTTCATGGATCCCATCTTAAGCTCAGAATTTTTTCACCCTTTCATCAAAGTATCTTTTCGACAAATACTTCTTCTTGAATAGTTGCTCAAACTCACTCCAAGTCAAATCTTCCTCATTTATACCTCTGACATTCTTCACATCTTCTCACCAAATGTTTGATTTTCCTTTGAGATTGAATGTAGCCACTCTAGCTTTCATGTTCTTTGAATAGTCATGCAATATGAAGAACTTCTTCAATCCTAGCAACCATGCCTCTACATCTTGTGATTTCTTTACCTCTCCATCAAAATTAGGTGTCTTTTCTTTCTTAAACTCATATGGAAAATACTCCTTATCACTCTTCCTGTAAGGATGATACTGATGACCATCATAATGCTTATCTGAATCATAACTAGAATCATACCTGTGTCTATCCCTTCTCCTATCTGAAGTGTCCAACAATCTTCCATATTTGATTTTGTCATCTCTATTTGATCTGTGACCACCATGCAATCTACTACCATATGCCCCATTAATTTTATCCTCTTGCTCATGGTTGATCCCAAGCAGTCCCTTTCACTGAAAATATGACAAGCTCTGAAATATGATCGCATTTACCTCTGCTAATTTTTCCCGTGCCTGTATGATTTTGTCATTATCTATTTTACAATTCTTTTTTTCTTCCTTTAAACTTCTTAGTGTCACTACCAATCTAGAAGATTTCCCAACACCATACTGCTCTTCTGATTCATAGGGAGAGTCTTTGTAGTCAACCAGCTTGCTAGCCATTTTATATTTCTCCTTGCAAGGTATATCATGTCATCTAAACCAAATCACAACAAGCCAGCGTACCTTAGTATATCTCATTGAGGATACCTTGTCTGCAAGATCAACAAATCAATGTGATAAATGTATAACATAATCATGACAACATATAGAAACATAAAACATAAGCATATGACCATGCAACTATCATTCTACCTAAGTCCAATCATCAATGCATGACCACAACAAAAACACACACCACGAATTCATGCATGACAACCACCATTGTTACATCACTATAAACTTGACCAGATGAAAACATGAACGTGCATAAGCGATGCATAACCATCCACACATATGCATAAACACATATGACCAAGCATGAACAAACAATATTTGAAATCAAACCTACAATAATGATACATGCAACCAATCATACAAGAATGTAACCAAACATGTAAAAATGTAACCAAGCATACTACAATGATATAGGTAAGTGACATAATTCGACATGTAACCAATCATACACTCACATAGACGCATTCCACAATAAAAACCTCAAATTTCACATGATGACATCAATACAACCATGAACTACATCATGCAAATGCAACAAGCACATGGAATGCAAGGGTGAGAAGTACACATGCATGCATGACCAACACATATCCCATCTAGTCAGAGGGGTGAACCATGCTATAATACCACTCTGTAACACCCTCCACCCACATCTACCCAAGCAACCATCCAACCAAGGTAAACATGTGATGGGAGGCCACTATGATATGATTTGACCTCCTAAGTCATGTTAAGGAAGTGGAACCGATGGAAACACACCATACATACATTAATCATCAGCCACAAGACCCTCAAGAACCAATCCAATACTTTAGATAACTTAACTTGGGGTCCCACTGAAATTTTTTACAACTTAAGCCTCAAACGCTCCCATTCAATAGGAATGAGTGTGACCAGAAACCCAAATTCTCTCTCACAGGCTTGCCTGCTAGCGACCAAAGACCAAAATTGGAAGTGCTATGCCAACGAATCTAGGATTTGAGCCACTTTTTCAAGCCCAGAACCTAGGTCATTTCCCATAATTGAACAATCTCTTCAATTCAATAAAATAACATGGAAATAATAGTATTAAAGAAAATACTTGTTTAAGACCTTGACTGGACCCCTACTTGCCATGACAGTCATTTCATCAAACATATTACAAATGTGTAATCTACAGGTGTAATTAAAGTTCTGAGCATAGGGGTCTCATACTTAGCTGAGAATCACTAAGAACCATTGATGCCTCAACATATCAATTTTCATTCTATCCATTAGGTCATAGATAATTTGATCATTCAACTACAAGTAAAGATATGATGAAATCCATTGTCATAAAACACATATATAACCATCATAACAACAGAAAAATACTCATAAAAGTACAACCATATAGACCACATAAAATCCATCAAAATTCTCATAGAAATACAAGGAGAAATAACTTTCCATTATTGATGCAAAATCCAAACCCGGGATGGGATTCCACATTCCACCTGACCGTAGAATGGTTGAGCCAAATCTCTCTTCATCCATTCACCCCTGTGCCATATTCCATGCATGAATGTGAGATCTCATAGAAAACATCAATCAAAACTCATCCATGGCTTCCAAAGGCCATCCACCTCAACCCATCAAACAATGATTCCACCTCATGGTTGAACATCACAAATCCATCATCAGATTGGTCTGCATCCAAGCCTTTGAGGGCTTTGAGAGTGTTTGTCCAACCAAGGCTTCTAGGACTCAACCCACAATTACTTAAGGATTTTAGAGTGTTTTTCCAACCAGGGCTTCTAGGACTAGTAACTCAACCCACCAAGGGCTTCCAGAGCATTTTTCCAACCAAGGCTTCTAGGAATAGTAATTCAACCCAAGTTTTTACAAGGCTTTCAGAGCGTTTTTCCAACCACATATTCCAGGACTAATAACTCAACCCAAGCTAAGGAAACATGAGAACCAACCAAAACAAAATAATGAAAGTAAACCCACAATCACCATGGCTATTGTTGTGCCACCAAATTAGCATTCACTTTCACTCTATTTTTCACCTTTATCCTCATTTTGTCACCTCATTCCATCACATTATCATTACATAACCCTACATTATCATTACTACATGAGTTCACATTTACATTTTCCAAAGTTATTAAGTTCAAGCATTTAGAGTGAATTTATGATTAAAAGTTAGAAACATAACATGTATTTTCTTATACCTAAAAGTGGCTTGAGTTTGATGACATGTGTAGGTCATTTGGAAGCTTCCAAGGCACCCTTATGTGGCCTCCCAAGATCAAATTCGAATTTCAACCCAAGAAGTGGACCATATTCCAAGGAGAGAGATCATGGAGATCTTGATGTGTCATAGGATTTGTATCTAGTATTTAGGATAAGTTAAGACAAGTATGGATCTAGTGGATATTTAAGTGATCTATATTTATTGAGTATATATCCCTAATTCATGTATAAATAAGAGGAACATCCTTCAAAGGAAGGTGAGCAGTTGTCAGCTATTCATCAGCATCATATTTATGATTGTTCATTCAACATGAATAATATCATTTTCTTGCAATTATGAGTTATGAATTTTGCTTGATTCTTGAGTGATAGTTGTTCATGTGTTCTCATTGAGTAATGGAAGGATTCCCATAACAAGCTAAGTACACTTTGTTGTAGAGTAATGTTCATAGTTGTGAATATACTAGTTTTAATTCTGGATGTTCATCTTATTTCTTTGTTGTAAAGACTTCTAGATAATTTTAGCATGAATTCATGTTATAGCCATGTTTTGTTGTGTGAAGATTGATCTCCTTTCAATAATTAGTTTGGATGTGGAAGGACAACCATGACTCTTAGAAAAATAGCCTCTTCTCCATGAACTAGGTCTAGATAGAATCAAGATTCACTTTCTTATATGCTTTCCTAGACTAAATTTATATTCTGTCATAGTTACATTTCATCATGCTTTCTTAGATGTTTTGCAATGTTATTATAGAAGGAATGTGGAAGGAAAACCATGACTCTTGAACAAGACCCTCTTCTTTGTCTTCTAAAATAGACTAATCTCATTGACCAATCATTTATATGCTTTCATAAAATAGATCTGAATCTTTTCTTTTCAAAATGGTTTAGATTTGTAATATGCATTTCCATTCTAAACAAACTTCCTACAACATTTTAATTTGAGGTCCCATATATTTTGATTTGCATCTAAGTTTATGAAACCCCTGGGTTGACAAATTAAATGACAGGGATTTAGCATACAATTAAATCGCCCTACATTTTGGTACCGTTGTCACGGAAGCAAACTTAGATGTAAGCTAGTTAGGAGGATTGTTTAGGAAGCATTTTTCATTTAGGGTAATTTTCATTTAGAGTTAACTACATTTAGGCATTTTCATTTAAGTTTATTTTTCATTTTCACATAGAAAACATCCAAAAATAAAAAAACCCCATTCATTAAAAAATAAAAAACAAGAACACAATAAAAATCCATATGTATATATGTCATAATGATGAGTATAAGTTTGGAACAAATCACTCATATCCTATCAAGAGTTAGGATCTCCTCTTCTTGAGAACAAGAGATCTTGATAACAGCCAAAATCTTAACTATTCCAGAAGAAAACAATGAATCAACATTCAAAGAATCTTGTACATCTGATGAGGAAAAATTATTCAAATAGGAGATTGAGGAGTACAAAGAGAAGTTGAGGCATTATCTAAATCAGAGTGGAAATCATACCTATGAAATCCTTATCGAAAGGTTGTTTCAATGGCTTCAAGAAAATACCAAGATAAATCAATTTCGTTTTTTTTCTTATTTCATTAAATCACAGTCACAAAAACTAGATGCGATCATCCTTGTATATTTTCATTTTAAAATTGGGAAATTGAAAATGAATATATTTTTACTACTATTGCGTGAATGGTTACATTGGAAATTTAATTACTCGTAATAGTTTTTAATTTCCAATTTGTTGGAAATAATACTGAGAGGAGGGGGTGAATCAGTATTAGCAAGTCAATAATTTTTCATTTCCATAATCATATTCATATACGCTACTTCAGTTAATGGAACTCGCATGTATATGCAATTGTGTTTAAGGAAACTAGTGTATATCCAACAAACTTATGATTTAGTTAATTCATCATACATTGATCTTTAATTAGTGCATCAGAACCATATAAATAGTTACCAGGTGCAGTAAATCCAAAACAGACAATCGCACAAATGAACACAAGATATAAGGTGGAAACCCAATGTGGGTGAAAACCACCTGTTGTAATCGTCTCTATCTTCTTTTTAATAATAAGAAACTTCTTTTTACAATTTTTGTACTGGTGTGGTGTTGTACCAGTACGGAGGCTTCTACCTGTAGAAGGCTACAACCTTCTCTCATTCTCCAAATTCTCCTGGAAGGGAGCTAAAACCCCCTAGCTCTTGTACTAGTTGATATGTTTACTAGTACGTAGGTGCCGGCCTACAGAAGGCTACAAACTTATCTTTTCTTCTAGGGACCACGTTTCATAAATTTTCAGACTGGATCCATCAATAACATCATTCAATCATCAAATATATCTACATCAACCAATCTCCTTTGCACCAACCACAACTGAATCAACCAATCACTTTGACAACCCTTCAATCTGATCTTTCAGAATGCTATAAATAGAATACAGTAACTAGAACCCAATCCAGAACCCAGAACACTGCAACAACAAACAAAAGTAGCTAAAACATATTTTATAAGGTATATGATACTTCCATGTGTTAAACCTGCATGCATATGCCCTTTTCTCAAGGCGAACCTGCGTACAAATCACAAATCAAATTTAAGATGTATACGTTGTTTTGATGTGCAGAACCAGTGTGTATACATGCATTTTCTAAAGTGAACCTATGTACAAATTTGTAAATGATGGTTTAAACATTACAACAATTCTAGACTTCAGTTATACCTAGATCATCATATCTACAGACTACAACATGTGCCAATTATTCAGATAAATGATCAACCCACATGAAGATAATTCACTTCAAGCCTTAAGATCTTGACCTAACATTAGCTCTAATCCTTCATCAAGCACTAAGGTTCATCCTCAGTTCAGATCTAGCTATGCACCATAACCCAATAACCTGTATACTAGATCTTGCTCTTCCTCAGATATTCAATGCTTGAGTGCCTTGGCCTAATGATCTTCTCCTCCTTTTATAGCCTTAGGACTTACTCAATACCATGGACCAAAACCACTTAGAACCAATACCTTGGACCAAATACTTAGGGCCAATACCTCAGACCTTATACCATGGATCAAAATACCATGGACCAAAATACCATGGACCAAATACCTTGGACCAAAGCTTAGTTTTCCAAGATATATGCGCCTTTCATTCCTTGAAAGTGTGTGTGTACGTATACACAACTTGTATAGAGTGATCTCGCATGTATACACGACTTGGCCAGTGGTGAACCTGCGTATACCTTTCTTTATCCATTTTGTGAAGTCTGATCTGAACTCTGTGTTGTTAACCTGCTAAACTATGATCTGTCATCTGAGTGAGTTGTCATCAAGGACAACACCTGTGTCATAATGCGAACAATATCCCCCTTTGGACTTGATGGAAACCCCAAGTCACTCTCCCCCTTTGTCATCAAGGGAAAAGGGTTATGCTCCCCCTAAGTACATGTTGAATTCTCTGATATGCTAAAGTGTGTTGTTGAGCTCCATGATCGAGTCAATGCTCCCCCTGAATATAATCAAGGTCTGCAAAAATATGTTATAAAAGAATATGACTCTATACATACATCATAAATGACCTTCCTATCACTAATGACTCATACATACATCCATCTCCCAACCAAGTGGGGATATACCAATTGTTTATACATGCCAGAACAAGAAACATTACATCATCCATCCCATGCATAGTGGGGTAACAAATTGGGTCATTTCATGACCTTTTCATTAAAAGATCTACATGAAATATATAACAGAGACCAAATATATTAAAAAATGCCATGCTAGTCATCAACAAATATCATCATTTGAGCTGAGACTGCATCCTGTTACCATTGGAGTACATACTGGTTCAGAATCTTCCATGCCATACTTTTTAAAGATCTGTTTGAGATATTTGGTTTGTGACAGAAAAATACCATGTTCATTTTGTTGAACTTGTAGACCAAGAAAATATGTAAGCTCACCAAGCAGAGACATTTCAAATTCTTGCTACATTACCAAAGAAAAATTCTGACTCATGGCTGCTTTGTTGCTACCAAAAATGATATCATCAACATAAACAACAAGCATTAGAAATTTATTATTTTCAATCTTTGTATATAGATTACTATCAGCTGATCCCTTGGAAAAAACTTGTTGATGGAGATATTTGTCAAGACGGTAATACTAGGCCCTTGGAGCTTGTTTTAGACCATAGAGAGCCTTTCTAAGTTTGCATACAAGTTTTGCATCATTTCCAAGAATGAATCTGTCTGGTTGTTCAATATAGAATTCTTCTTCTAAGTCTCCATTAAGAAAGGAAAATTTTATATCCATTTGGTATACTTTGAATTTCTTAAAACTAGAAAGAGTAAGGAACATTCTTATGGCTTCAAGTCTAGCAATAGGTGCAAAAGTTTCTTCAAAATCTATAACTCCTTGTTGAGAATATCCTTTACAAACAAGTCTAGCCTTGTTTCTAATAACTTCTCCATTTTCATTCAGCTTGTTTTTGAATATCCATTTAGTTCCTATGATATTCTTGTCATGAGGTCTAGACACTAATTCCCAAGTATTATTCTTTTCAATTTGCTCATGTTCTTCATTCATGGCCTTGCCCCAACATTCATCTTTGCATGCTTCTTTATATTTTGAGGTGTGGTGGAGGATAGAAATGCTAGATAGCTTGAATCTTCTATAATAGTTCTTCTTGTCTACACACCTGCCTCTTTCTATCCCAAAATTTGAGTCTCTAGATGATTTTTCTGAACATACATAGACAAAGTCTTTTCTTCTACCGTTACCTCTTCTTCTGGTGCTTCATTGGTTTCTTCTTCAGAATTAGTGTGATTTGATGTGGGAGGATAATCCTCATCTTCTTCATAATCTTAGGTTTTTATTTATTTTGGATTTTTGCATGCTTCATCAACCACAACATCAATACTTTCAATAATTTTCGCAAGTCTTTTATTATAACATTTAGATCCTTTACTTTGGAAAAAGTAACCAAGGAGAATACCTTCATCTGCTTTGGGTTCAAACTTACCAGGTTTTTCATCAGTCCTTTTTGATGAGCCCAGAATTGGGTAACTTATTGGGCTCATTTTGCCTAATTGTCCTTGTTCAATCCTCCATTTTTCATAGATTATGCATGTTTTTTAGTATGTTTATGTTATTTGAACAAATAAGGGTGGTCACTCTACCTAGGGGCTAATACGTGGTTATTTCAGGTTTTGTTGGACAAATGTTGGAGCAAAACCAAGCAATTATGGGCTAGGTGACAGCCAAGCTTGAGGTGAGGATTCGTAGGGGGGGTTGTCTCTGACATTAAAAGGCCCTTCCTCGAGATCTCCACCCTCAACTCCGAGCTCACGGGCCACCAAAACGAATCCTAAAGGCAGCCAAGCAGATTTGGGAAGAGTGACTGTTTACTAGCAGTTGGGACAACCGAGTCCCTAGAATTTAGGAGGCCTACTAGGCCCCTCGTAATGTATAAATAAGAATGCCTCAACCTTCGTAGTTTACTTTTTGAACTGTTGTATTTTTTTGCACTATAGTGCTGTCACTTTTAGCTGGTTTTCTTGTGGCCACTATGGTATAAATTTCTGGTGATGACTATTTCTTGATAATGACAAGCAATTCTATTTGGCATTAGCTCTAAGTTCTTTATAGGAGCTATAGCTCTTAGGGTTGGGCCCAACCTGAGAGCCAAGGCCTCCTTTATGTATCATTATTTGTCCTTTATGTATTTGCAAAATCATTTTTGTTAGGTAGATTAAATCATGCTAATTAACTAGGTGACTGTTGATGGTTAGAAAGGCTTTTGATGTTTAGATTAAGTTGGTAGGATATCATCAGGGAAAAAGCTTTAGAAAAAGGCCAACGAGCACCTTTGATTTCACCTCTCCCTCATAGGATCAGGGGATGGGATCAAAGTGACCTTGCTGCCCCAAAAAAAACACTATTTTTACTTTACCATGCAATCACTAGTGTACGATTTTTGTTTGCAGAAGTTGGTTACATGTTCAGATCTTTGAATGTTTTGTTGCATAGTTAATATACATGGTTTCCTTGCAAATAAAGCTTTTGTTCATTCTCTTTACTGTTAGCTAGATCAGATTAGGTTGGCATAACTAGGTCTTTGATTTCTTGCAAGTCTTTGTTGGTTCGGTTGGAAATACAAATTGCAGAGCTCTTGTACCACTTCTCCATCCACCCAAACTCCATCAGATCCATCTGCTCCATCCCCTAACTTGGTTTCTTGCCTCACATTTCCCATTTTGCCCACATAACCCTACCTTTTTGTGCAACATTGTTTCAAGCCTCTTTGAACAAATTCAACCATCTGCATCTCCTCTGAACTCCATCCACCAGTCCCTATACCACCTCAAACCCCTATCCTACCTCCATACCCACTCCTTCATCTTTCTTCATCCATCCATCCTCACAAACCCATTTCTGAACATCCTGTAGAAAATCGCAGAACATCCTGTAGAAATTCCAGAACATCCTGTAGAACCCCTGCAGACTTCTTGTAGAAGCTCACAAATGAGGTTTCTTGATAGCCAAACTTTGTGAAACTCTCTAGAAGGGTGTTAGGCACCCCTTAGGCCCTCTCTGAACCTTCCCGACCTCTTCCAAGCATTTTCTCTCACTGATCCACCTCTGCACAGTCAAAACAGTGAAAGCACATGCATGATAATTCTGACAACTTGTTCAAAAATACAAAAAGATGTTTTCTTCAGATAGAAGTAGCTTAGGCACATGAATTTTACCTTCCTAGAAGCAATAGCATCTCTTTCAGTAGCTTGCAACCTCTTTTTCGCTTCAGTAGGACTAACTGGTAAAATTAGGGTTTGCTAGGGTTTGCGCTTTATTTCAGCTTTTCAATTTCTTTTCGCAAGCAGATTAGCTTCCTTCGAGTTAGCTTCCATCCATCAGTTAATAAGCTTCTTCTCAGAGCTCATAGAAGCTGGCCTGAGCCGCTAGCGGACTTGTGCCAACTGACCAAGTGACAGCTGCAACAAGAGCCAATACTTGTGCATACAACACCGTCGCTTCCAAGTTTGTTACGAACTACCGGGTTGATAAAAGTAAAGAAGGGAGTCCGAGGAGTTGCAGCATTATTGCTGCAATACTGGAGCCCACCATTCTTTTTGCCGTCGTTGCCGGGGAAGCGTCAGAGTATTTGTGATTGCTGCTTTTCTTCTATTTTCTACTACAACCTTCTGCTAAGTAGTTTATTTCATTTCCATTCTGCAATTTCATTTCCGCAAAAGTAGAGTAGACATTTCCTGCT
>APFE030342076.1:30440-79420 GCA_000404065.3 Pinus taeda | reverse complement strand
AACGGACGCGGCCCTCAAAACGCTCTGATACCATGTAGGAATTTACAGGGTAAGTTCCTCAGACAGAACACCAAAAGGACACCGCTCACAAACAGATACAGATCAATACACCAGTATTTTGACGTGGTTAAAACCCTCAGAGAGGGAAACAGTCCACGGCCTGCGCCAACTTGGCTACTACAGGCAATTTATTAATAAGAATGAAAATTTACATAAGCTTCTCTCATGCACGGTTAACCTACAAATGACCCTCCATGCGCTTAAAATAGAATTCATGGACCAATCGGGTGTCAAGCCACGGATCAAGTGTCGGTAATACCGAGGAGAGAATGAACCGTCGGATCACTACATATCGTGACCGTCGGATTGTAAGTTACAAAATGTACAACGGTAAAGAAACACACTTTACCTAACTCTATACCTAACTCTATACTAGACCAAGTTGAACTTAACTATTCCTATGTGTCGGAATATCCTAACATTATGGTCCATACAAGGTGTTGCAAAAGATTGGTACTATGGCATACAAATTGGAGCTTCCTCCAGCTTCTCGAGTGCACCCAATTTTCCATGTTTCATGCTTTAGGAAGGTTATAGGCGACAAGCTCCCAGTTCAAACAATGTTTCCAGAACTTGATGAGCAAGGAAAATTTATTTTCGAACCAGAAGTAGTCATAGAAACAAGAACTCGACAGCTACGAAATCGATCAATTTCAAAGTATCTCATCAAGTGGAAGAACTTATCTGCTAAGAATTCCACATGGGAGGATGAGAATTTTATACAGAAGCATCTAGAACTGCTCGAGCATTGAGGACAACACTTTTTTGAAGGAAAGGGGCATGTTAGATCCCTATAATACTAGTAATTACCCCATTACTATTGTAGTTGTATCCTTATTAATATTGTTGTGCCCCTATTGTCCCCATATTATTATTACTGTGCCCCATAGAATCCCCCTATTGTTATTTTTCTACCTTTATATTATTATTATTAGGTCCGTTGGGTTACATTGTGACTCCTTATACTCCTATATATAGAAAGGAGGTTTTGTAATTTGAATCATCAAATAATCATTCGTTTTTGTAATGTAAAGGTGATCCATATCGGATCCATAAACGACTAACAAAGAACCTTGACTGTATCGAGTTGAACGAATCCTTGAAAATTCCAAAATAGAAACCAAAAAATGCCTTGAACTAGTGGCCATGGTAGCCAACATGAAACGACGAGGACCTCGGTCAAAGCACACTAACCGAGGCCCATGGAGACAACGTAGGAGGTCAAAACAGCCCCTGGGAGCCCCAGATCGAGAAAAGGAGGCAATTTTGATGCATGGTTAGCTAGGCAAATAGGGCTAAAATGGGGGATCCTTAAGCACTCGGTCACGTTGGGAGCTAGAGAACCACGGGTGGAAAAACGAAAAGCGCTAAAGGACAAAGGCGGGACCCACGCTCTGGAAAACTGGTGGTATTGATCGGGGCACCCTTGAATGGTAAGAGGTTTTGGAGGATAGCGGAGTGATCCCATTCAACGATCGACACATGCCAGTGGAGGTGAGAGAAAAACTGCCATGATCGTGTGCTAACGGTCGAGCAAGTCAACCGCGCTCGACGTGCGTATGACGTTGGATCTGGAGGAGCCCAGATCGGACGGCTAAGATTGTGCCCAATAGAAAGAAGCAGAATCGACAAGGATTAAGCCGCGTTCTAAAAGGATTTGGAATCCATTTGAGAGCCATGGTGGAGAAAGAACGTATCCAAGACATAACTGAGAAATGAATTGACGAGAAGACTAGCGTTGTTCCGATGGGGACACATGGCACTTCCCAAGCATTCATGCTGACACCAAACAGGGAACTCCAAGCACAGCTGTAGAAGGAGAATCGACGCAGGCAGGAGAGGAACCGAATAGGCATAGGGATCGAATGGTTAAAGCCATGAACATAGAAAGTCAAAGGGGAAAAGAGGATTTGGAGAGGAGTCCAAGCGACCAAAGAGACAGTGAATAGTGAACCCTGAGAGGAGGACTAAACATAGAGAACAGTAAAACCCAGCATAGGAGACAGAGGGCCAAGCTGACCACTGGTAGCATCGAGCACCAGAGAGCTTGAATATTCAAGTCTTCCCATAGAGGAATCTATCTGGATTAAGCGTCACAGTTGGCTCTTTCCACTGCAGACCAAATTTCATAGAGCTGGTAGGAAGAACAAGAGTCTGTGTACTCTGAGTGGCTTGGGGAATCCAAGAACCACCCTGCCAAGCAAAATATGCTTCAGGAGAACTCACATTGAGTCCCTGTATTGTAATCTCTCTAGTTAAAGACACAATAAAACAAGGCCACCACTGAAGCTAGATCGGAAACGTAGCCCTGGAGAATAAGGTGAACTCCTTATTAAAAATTGTTTGTGTCTTTGTGTTGCTTACTGTATTTCTCCGTTGTCTTTCCATTTAAGTGTTTGTGTATTGGCAATCTCATCAATCCGTTGTTTCAATAACATAGAACACACACCAACACATGAGTCTGTAATACCTTTTGTTTAATAAATCTTCAACTGAGGTTACTCATAGGGTGATTATCAGATCAAGTGGTATCAGAGCTTTAGGCTATAAGGTTAGACAAGCTTGTGTTAGTTTAGCTGTGAATGCTCACTAGATCAAATCTCAAATTAGGAGAAGGAGAGTTGGTGGAAACTAATCCTAAAATTGGGAGAGTCTATTATGAGAAGAAAATGTCAGAAAAAGGCTCTATAGGTCCAGACCCTCAGTTCATAGAAAGTTTCCTAGCTATAAATTCTATGGTAGAAGAAATGTATAGGGACTTTAGAAAGCATAAGGATGAGGATTCATCAAACTCTAAACAAGATAAAGAAGAATACAAGTCCTATTCCCATGACCACTCCAAAGGAAAGGGGAAAGAAGAAAGCTTTCCTACACCTCCTAATAGCCCTGTGCATAATAAGAAAGCATGCTTGATTAAACTGGATGTCAAATTTGATTTTCCTATATATGATGGAGAGCTAAATGCTAAAAAGTTGGACAATTGAATTAGACAAATTGATGTGTATTGCAGAGCACAAAACATAGACTTAGACAAGAGTAAGATTCATCTGAAAAGCCTATGCCTAGGAGGCACTGCCTTGGTTTGGTGGGAAGGCAGAACCCAAGCTGATATGAAAAGACATGGTAAGACCATCTCTGTCTGGAGTGAATTTTTTGCTGCTATCAAAAAGCAGTTCTATCGATTGGCCTACATGAAACAAGCCATGATGAGTTGGCAAACTCTTCGGCAGTTGAAAGGGAAAAGTGTACAAGGGTATACTCAAGAATTCAGAGAGAGCATTGATGTTGGGTATCTCACTAGACTCACCAGAAACTCTTTTGAAGTACATTGGTGGTCTACACATCTACATAAGGCATCACATCCTCATGTTTAATCCCACTAGTATAGATGAGCTATCTGTACAAGCTACTCATCTAGAAGCTAGAGGAAAGAATGGAAATCCAGAAGTTGGGGGACCATCCCAACCCACTGTAACCAAGAGCAAGGAGAAAATAAAGTAGAAGTGGAAAGCAAGGAAGGCTAACACTGCACAAAAAGGAAAAGCTTCATGCACTCACTGTAAAAATGAGGGGCATGATGATGAGCATTGCTGGATTCTGCATCTAGAGCTGAGACCTAAGAAGTTCGAGGGCAAGAAGAAGAAGACTACTACAGCTATTCAGCAAGATTTAGGGTCAGACTCGGGAGATGAAACAATCATTGCAGCCACCGGTATAAAAGGTAAGAATTCTGAAGCATCTACTAGTAATTCTGCTCAATCTGTTATTGAAGAAGAACATGAGAGAAAAAGACATGAGCTTTTCCATATTCGAATTGTTTCCAAAAATCAAAAGATTTATACTTTGTTTGATAGTGGCTCACAAGTAAATCTAATTTCTGAAGTGATTGCAAAGAAATTGGCATTAGCAATTACACCTCATAAGAAACCATACCCATTAGGATGGTTGAATGATAAAACACAACTACAAGTGACTAGATAGTGCAAACTCAAGTTTTATTTTGGGTCAACATTTGTAAATGAGGTTGAGTTAGATGTAATTCCTTTGGATATATGTGGAATTGCTTTAGGAAGTCCTTACTTGTATGATAGAAAGGCTATTTTCTATAGAACTGAGAACAAGTATCTACTTGTTAAAGATGGAATTGAATACTTTGTAAGAGCTCACAAGCTCAAGAATAACTATACTCTCATAAACTCAGGACAGATGAAAAGAATGATAAATTCATGCAAACAGTTCTTACTGATGGTTGTAAAGGAAAAGACACCTGATAAGACCAATATATTTGAGGGTTGTAATGCTGATGAGCAAACTAACATAGAAAAGATTGTTTCAGAGTATGATGTCTTATTTCAGGAACCTAAAGGTCTGCCACCAAAAAAGGAAATAGTACATGATATTACCTTGCAGCAAGATGTTCCTTTGCCTAACATTGGGATGTATAGGTTGTCTGCTTTAGAGACTGCTGAAATCAAGAAGTAGGTGCAGGAGTTGCTCGAGAAAGGGTTCATCACGCCTAGCACATCACCATGTGGGTCACCGATTGTTCTGGTGAGAAAGAAATATGGCTCATGGAGAATGTGCATTGATTACCGAGCATTGAATAAGATAACAATCAAAAATTGTTATCCCCTTCCTCGCATAGATGATATTTTAGATCAATTGAAGGAAGTTGTTTATTTCACCAAGTTGGATTTGCACAGTGGATACCATCAAGTCAGAGTTGTAGAGCAAGATGCATGAAAGACTGCTTTCAAAACAAAGTAGGGATTGTATGAATGGCTGGTTATGCCTTTTGGCTTCACCAATGCCCCTGCTACTTTCATGAGATTAATGAATGATCTACTCAGACCTTTTCTTGATGATTTTGTTATTCTGTATCTAGATGACATTCTGATTTTTAATAAAACATGGGAAGAACATTTAAAGCGTGTTAAGTAGACATTAGATGTTTTGAGAAGAGAAAAACTTTATGTTAAACTCTCCAAATGTGAATTTGGCAAAACCTCTCTAAATTTATTTGGGTCATATAGTAGGGGGAGGTGAATTGAAAATAGATCCCTCTAAAGTGGCAGTCATCATGAACTGGCCTAAACCCAAGTCTGCTACAGAAGTGAGAAGCTTCTTAGGAGTAACACAGTATTGGAGGAATTTCATTTCAAAATTTTCCTCAATTGCAGCTCCCTTGCATGCTTTGACGGGATTGAACAAGGTGCTTCAGTGTGGAGGAAAATAATAGAAAGCCTTCGACACCTTGAAAAAAAATTTAGTACAACACCTATACTAGCACTGCCAGATCTACAAAGACCATTTGAGATCCAAACTGATGCCAGTTACTATGCCATGGGAGCAATGTTGACATAGCATGGTAAACCCATATGTTATCATTCTAAGACTTTTAATCCTGCAGTAGTTAGCTATCCTACCTATGATAAAGAATTGTATGCATTAGTTTAGAGTGTGAAAAAGTGGAAACATTATTTAATGGGCAAGGAAACAGTAATACATACTGATCATTAGCCACTTCAATACCTACACTCCCAAACTAAATTGCAGCAATCAAGACATTACAGATGGATGGGGTTTCTACAACAGTTTCATTTAGTCATCAGGTATAAAAAGGGCATACATAACAAGGTTGCAGATATGTTATCTAGACCCATTATAAATGCATCTACCATACTTGAGCATAATTTTGTGCTGCATGAAAGCTACATAGAATAGTATGCTCAGGATATGGACTTTAAAGATGTATATGAAACTTTGAGTCAAGGCAAAAGAGTAGAAGAATTGGACTATCATGTGAGAGACAGACTCTTATATCATTGTGGGAAACTCTGCATTCCACAAACTAAGAGAGAAAAGATAATTAGGGAAGCACACACTTCTCTAATATCAGGTCACTTTGGGGTAAGTAAAACAGTTCCACAACTACAAAGGTTCTGCTATTGGCTGAAAATGAATGAGACAGTTTCTAGATATGTGAAGGGATGTGCTATGTGTGCTAAAAGCAAGCCCATCAATAGAAAACTAGGCTTGTACACTCCCTTACTAGTTCCTTCTCACCCTTGGGAAAGAATTTCCATGGATTTCGTTGGAGGACTGCCTAAATCTAGGAAAGGTCATGATTATCTATATGTTGTTGTGGAAAGGTTCAACAAAATGTGTATTTTGACACCGTGGAGTAAACAAATTACAGCTGAATAAACTGAAAAATTATTCTTTGAACATGTATGGGTTCATTTTGGATTACCCACTTCTATTGTATCTGATCAAGACACCTGATTTGTGGGAAAGTTTTGGTCCGGTCTATGGGAACTAATTGACACCAAGTTGAAGAAAAGCATAACTTTTCATCCACAAACAGATGGCCAGACAGAAGTAGTTAACAAGATGGTGATCTAGCTACTGAGAGGATATTGCAGCAAACACTGTAAGCTTTGGGATGAACACTTGTGTTATGTGCAGCATGCTTACAATAGAGCCAAACACACTTCTACACAAAGATCTCCTTTTGAGACCTGTTTTGGTTTCATACCAAGGTCTCCTTTGGATTTTGTCTTTGGTAAAGATACCATGGTTGATAGACACAGTGATGTGGACAAGGCAACTAGGTTCATTGAACAGATCCAGGAGATCCACCAAGCAATACAGTAACAGATGGAAAAGATCCATGCCAAGTACAATGCTAGGCATGATAAGCATCAGATCGAGCATAGCTTTCAAGGTGGAGACCAAGTCTGGTTGTATATTAGCAAGGATAAAATGCAAGGTGAAGGTAAAAAGCTAAAGCCTATCAGGTATGGACCCTTCAGGATACTTGAGAAGATTGGCGAGAATGCCTTTTGCCTTGATCTACCAACTTACATGCACATCTACTCAGTCGTGAATGAAGATTGCTTGAGGTTGTTTGAACCTTCAGTGATTGAGGACCCTGAAGAGCAGAGACAATTACCTTCTATTGATGACCCGCTACCTGAATACCTTAATAAGTTACAGGAAGACACAGTGCTGGATAGGAAGGTGAGGATGACGTGCAGTGGACAGGTGGAATACCTCAGGATTGGGCTTAAGGGTTCGAAGCCGAGCAATGCAAAGTGGATTGAGATTGGACAAGTGAGACACCAGTTTCCTCGCTTAGTCGATGCTTTAAGAAAACCAACTTTTGGTGGTCCAAAATCTTTTTAGTAGGGAGGCCGTGATCTGAATCGGATCCATAAATGACTGACAAAGAACCTTGATTGTATCGAGTTGAACAAAACCTTGAAAATTCCAAAACAATGATCAAAACACACCTTGAACCAGTGGCCATGGCAGCTGACGTGGAACGGCGAGGACCTCAGTCAAAGTGCACTGACCGAGGCCCATGGAGACTGCGTAGGAGGTCAAAACAACCCTTGGGAGACCCAGATCAGGAAAACGAGGCAATTTTGATGGGCGATTAGTGCTTATTGTGCATCGCTGGGCAAACAGGGCGGAAATGGGGGAGCCTTAAGCACTTGGTCACGTTGGGAGCCAGAGAACCATGGGAGGAAAAACGAAAAGCACTAAAGGACAAAGGCAGGACCTGTGCTTTGGAAAACTGGTGGTATTGATCGGGGTGCCCTTGAACGGTAAGAGTGATCACACTCAACAATCGACGCATGGTAGCAGAGGTGAGAGAAAAACTACCATGATCGCACGCTAACAGTCGAGCAAGTCAACTGCACTCGACGTGCGTCTGACATTGGATCTAGAGGAGCCCAGATCAGATGACTGAGATTGTGCCTGATAGAAAGAAGTGGAATCGACAGGGATTAAGCCGTGTTCTAAAAGGATTTGGAATCTATTGACCACCATAGTGGAGAAATAACGTATCCATGACATAACCAAAGAAATGAATCAACGATCAGACTGGCGTTGTTCCAATGGGGACACGTGGCACTTCCTGAGCATTCATGCTGATGCCGAATAGGGAACTCCAAGCGCTACAGAAGGAGAATCGACGCATGCGAGAGAGGAACCGAACATGCATAGGGATCGAATGGTTAAAGCCACGAACAGAGACAGTCAAAGGGGAAAAGAGGAATTGGATAGGAGTCCAAGTGACCAGAGAGACAGTGAACAGTGAACCTTGAGAGGAGGACTGAACATAGAGAACAGTAAAGCTAAGCAGAGTAGACAGAGGGCCGAGCTAACCACTGGCAGGGTCGGGCACCAGAGAGCTTAAAGATTCAAGCATTTCCATAGAGGAATCTATCTGGATTGAGCATCATAGTTGGCTCTTTCGACTGTAGACCAAAGGTCACAGAGCTGGTAGGAAGAACAAGAGTCTATGTACTCTGAGTGGCTTGGGGAATCTAAGAACCACCCTACCAAGCAAAATCTGCTTAAGGAGAACTCACATTAGTCCCTATATTGTAATCTCTCTACTTAAAGACACAATAAAACAAGGCCACCACTGAAGCTGGATCAAAGACGTAGCGCTGGAGAATAGGGTGAACTCCTTATTAAAAAATATTTGTGTCTTTGTGTTGCTTACTGTATTTCTATGCTGTCTTTCCATTTAAGTGTCTGTGTATTGGCAATCTAATCGATCCGTTGTTTCAATAACATAAAACACACACCAACAAATGAGTATGTAATACCTTTTGTTTAATAAATCTTCAACTGAGGTTACTCATAGGGTGATTATCAGATCAAAAGGAGGTTTCCCCCTCGAAGAGGTTGAATTCTAAGGCGTTGATATATCTTTTCTATCTTTTTGTGAGCTGGTTTCATGACACGGACATTTGCGATCTAAAGGATCAAATACATAATAGGTAGACACCATGCTCATTTCTCTTTTGGTTTTATTTTTCATAATTTGAGGAAGGTCATTTAAACATCCTCAACCATGTTTGTAATAATCTATTTTTAGTTTTATAGTTTAAGTATTTAACCCCTCTCATCATCTACTTTCATTCTATCTATACCATCACAAGATCAGTCATCCACCTTGCCACTCCAAATCGTGATTCACACAGGTATAGGAGCTACATCTTCCTCTACTCGATCATCTTCAACCACTACTACACCTTATCCTACTCATGTACCAGCAATGGCACAAAATCCTCCAAGGCCATGGACAAACACATGAGTTTTTAGGATGGTTGGGTCTTTACATCAATTTCTAGCTCATCCAAAGAAATGGTTACCCAAATTCAATCCAGATAATGGCCTACTAGCTAAGGAACATATAAACAATTTCATTTTGTCCATTAACTTGAATGAGGTAGTGGAAGAAGATGTAGTTATAAGATTATTCCCATGTACTTTACATAGAGCAGCAACATCATGGTATTTCTCCTTACCATCAGGTTCTATTAATAACTGGGATGCTTTCCAAAAGAAATTTTTAACTAAATTTGGGGATGATAGATCCACAGCTACGATAATCAATCATATCTCTAATTTTAAAGCCGAACTGAAAGAACCCATTAAGGAATTCAACTCTCGCTTCAATCAATTATTGAATAAAATACCAATGACGTCTAAGCGCAACATGAGGTCCAAAATGAGTGGTATATTTTTTCTCTACTGTCAAACACAACTATCTTCATTCATAGAGCTGTTAAACCAACTTTAGCTGAAAATGTGAAAGCGGCAATAACTGTGGAAAAAGGCATTCTAGTGCCAAAATGTTGAAGCCTCTCAAAAATCGTTGCTTCAACATGGGGGAAAGCCACCTGGTCTGGACCTTGGTTGGTAGCTCCTTTTCCATTTGGAGTAGTGGCTTTGACTGGGGATAATGGGACCAATTTCCCAATCTATTTTATGATTGTGCTAATGGGGTGATATGTGATATTTTTTAGTAATGTTTAAGCTATAAATAATCTAATCTAAACTAATAATCACTTGCATTTTATCCTATTTTAAACACTATCTAATTATAAATATACTGGGGAGTAGCTTGATGTATGCAATCTACAATAATGTCTAAAAGAAATCAATAACAAAGATCATTCAATTGTAATGAGAAATGAATTCATTTTAACAATAATCATTTCCTATAAAACGTTAGTTGAAAAGATTGTGAAAGATATATCACATAAGAAATTATTCATGCATTTAGCATAAAATGTAGATCATCATCATACAGAAGTGCAATAATGGCAACCAAGATTCAAACTTTCATACATAAACAACTTAAAGAGAAATTATTGCTTGATACATAATTAAAAAGAATTACAAGATAAAAGTATCATTTATAATACATCCTACTCATGTGCTTGAGCAATATTGATCTAATTTCAATCCATTCAACACCATCTAAGAGTACAAAAGTGCAATTTCAGTAGAAGGTGCTAGATTAGATAAAATAAATCTTGTTCCATTAATTTCAACAGAACTTCCTCAAAGGGACAAAAGCGCATGCTTTGAAGATTGTTTCTGATAAAAATTTTGGACCCCTCTCTAAATGCATGAGAGCGGCTTAAATACTCAAACTATAAAACTAAAAATATATTATTACAAAAATAGTTGAGGAGGCTTAAATGACCTTCCTCAAATTATGCAAAATAAAACCAAAATAGAAATGAGCATGGTGACTAACTGTTCTGCATTTGATCCTTTAGATCGCAAATGTCTTTCATGTGCTTGAGCTGTGTTAGTTGGATGATTTCATCTTTCAATTGTCCAGTGAATATGACGTCGGTCAGTGATGTCACCATTTTCTCCGTATAAGTGGTTAGGCATCACAGGTTCATCCACTAGCTGTGAGGTTTCACTAAATGTTGTTAATATGCTTCCCAGTTTAACTTGGTTGCTTCCCTAATTGCTTCTTCTTTTTCTTATGTTGCTTGTCTCCACTTTAGTTCAAGTTTTTTTACATTAGGAAGAAAACCTGGAATGGATTCTGCCACAAGGTTGGCGCAATGTAAATTTTCAATAATATTTTCGATGACATTGTTTGTTGCTGTTGTCGTGTCTATTGTTGCCTTTCCTACCTCTTTAAGCCGAAAATCCCAGTTTCAAAATAAGATTTCTTTATGTGACTCCTCTAGTTAAGGCAAGTCAACTTTTCTCCCATCTTCTGAATTTTGCCAAGTGATGAAGTCAGAGACTCTTTTCAAGATTTCATTATTCAAGTCTCATTTCCACGGCTTGACTTGTCAATTTATCTCTTGTTTCGGAATAATAATTCCATTGCGAAATATTCTGGTATAATAGTTCTTCTTGGTGCATCAGTTGGGAGTTAAGTCCGAGCTCTTCGGTAATAAACCGATCAATTTTTGGATCATCTTTATGTAGATCAGTTATTCCTTGTATTTGAGCGAGCTTTTCTGGTAAGTTGGTTTGATGATTTATTTGCATCTGCTCAAACTCTTGTTGTAGCTTAGCTAACTATATCTCTGCCTGCTGGTTAGATTTTGCTTGCTGTAATTGTTGTTCAAGCAACAATATTTTATCCTCATTTTATTTAATAAACATTTGTACCTCTGTTTTTTTGTCGATGGTCGTTGTAGCATAGACACCTGCAAATTGTGAGAATCTAGTAAGGTTGGCAGATGGGTCGATGGGTGAGTCTTTCCAGAGAACATCCATCAGTTCATTATCATGGGTAGTAACAATTTTAGAATCCAACTTCCTTTTGTTCCTTTGTCTTTTAACAATGGATTTGTGTTGTGGTATATAAAACACATCTAGAGGGGGAATCTCCTCTATTCTCAAAACAATTTCAGAGATGGGGGTAATAGGGATGCGTTATACCTCTTGAGTATTTACAGTCTCCTCTGTTATAATTTCCTAAGTTGTTTTCTATTATGGAGTTTGCACTCTGGTATTTGTTCCTCTGTATTGAGCCTTTTATTAAAGTTGTCCCATTCTTCCTCTAAATCAATCACCAGGGGTTTTATTGGTTGTGCGGAGGTGGCATGGATTTCAACCTTCTTGCTAGCTGAAGTTTGCTCAGTTGTCTTCTCTGTAGATTGAGTTGTATCCCTTTCTGACTCTCTTCTTCTACTTTTCCCATTTTGTGATGACTTCGCTTAGGATTATGAATCAGTTTTAGAATAATCTTTGGTGTCACCTTCTATACTTACACTGAAAGTAGGCTCCCTTATTGGTTCAATCAATAATTGGTCCAATGGGACCTTTGTTAGCCTCCTTTCTCTATACTCATAAAAGGTTTCAAGATCTTTATAGTAAAAAAGTAATTGTGCCATATGCTTCACCTCTGTGAAGGTGTTTTTCTGCAAAAAGATATCATCAACTGCATCTTCCTCATTACTAAATACTTTTATTTTCACCGTGGTGGTAAAGTCTTTGACACTGTCGAACTGGTCATATTGCCTTCCAAGGAATTTAGGTAATTACAAAGACAACATATTCTCTACTTCTTTAAATGCATGCCCTAGGTCGTGTAATGCAAATGCTCCACACTGCCAAGGGAATGTAGACCCGATGACCTTTTTTGCTTATTTTAATTTTTTTCTCATCCCTCCTTCACTAGATATTTGATAGGCTATCTCTCTAACCATCAATTTTTCCATAACAGAGTATGGGAGGACATGAGGGGAGGTAATGCTACCAAATACCTCGATATATGTAAATGTCTCCTCCCCAAACCATCTGACCACTCGGATGATATCTACTTCAGTTTCTTGGGAAAACCTAGGGGCATCTCGGTTATAAAGTTGTCTGTGAATAGGGAGCATAACTCCATGACAAATTTTGAAAAAAATTGGTTAAAGTTAGATTCCCACATGTCTTTATGGTATATGCGAATGGGAAGTGGATTTTGAATAGTCCACTTCCATCCCATGACAGGAAATTTCAAACCAAAATAAATTGCATCCATTACATAGGCGCTCATAAAAATGGAGTGTTTTGAAGCAACACTTCTTTTCCTTCTATACTCCATTATTGTTCTTTCTAAATTGTCACACAAAATTTGTTCCCAATTCATTACATTTGCATTAAGGGCTACATCTATTAATGACAACCATTATGGGGTGAATTTAGTACTATCAGGTTTTCCAAATAGTCTACATAGCATGGCCACTGCAAAACTATGAGGGGGACAAATAGATGCAGTAGTGTACATACTGTTCTTGTCTTTCTTGATTTTGTCCTCTTTATTTGACAAGGTCCGGGTGCATCCCATTGGGTCCTCGTTCTCTTTGGCAAAATTCTCGACTAACTGCCTATTGTAGATGACTTGTGGCTCTGGTAGGTGGTACATAAGCCCCAGGTTGTCTGGCGTAAAATATCCCATAACCTCTTGGCTTCTTGTCTTGAATTCTCTGTGTGAGATGTTAGCTTCATCAATAACCCATTTATCCATGTTCGTATAATGGATTATCTTCAGGCGTGTAGCTATGCGATTCAAAAATGAGCATGATGTATCAAACATGGAAGCATTTTAGGAATCACGTCTATCAACTGTAACCCTCATTTCCAAAATCCTTAGTTTCTCTTCCTCTAGTATATTATACATGGCCTCCCATGTAGAGGTTCCTCCCTCTCTATTTCATGTAGTATCCGTAAACAGAGGAGTTATTTTTGACTTCTCAGAGATGACTGCCTTTCCTTTCTTCACCATTTCTCTCAATGATTTTCCCTATGGATTTTCCATGAAATTGAATAACAACATCTATCGGATACACAAAGATGATAATCAATGTGAAATGAAATAATGCGGATAACTTGTAAAGGTTATAAAAGGAGTTTTATTCGAATGCAAGTAAGAAGATATCATATCACGCTAAATGGATTTTCACACATAAATGGAGTTCTCTCTTACTAAATGCCCACTAATGCTTCGCTACCGCTTAGCCTTAATGCTCATAAATGTCAGCATCGTAAATCGGTTAGAAAGCTTCTAGGGTGGCGAGCCTTTGACGATAATGGCAATTTTTTGATTTGTGAATCATATCGTAGATCACAATATCACATTATTCCTTTTTGCTTTTCTTACCTTCTCTTATGTTTCTGCGAGATGCGAGGTTCGAGCCACTCGTTTATTGTTTCAAAACATATCTACCTATAAATTATTTTCTATTTAAAGACAATTTTTAATGAGTGGCAGACCTAAACATTTGTTTGTGATATATTTGAGTGGGTCTAGGTCTTGATCGTGTTTCACAATATCGTTGATGGTAAGTTTGTGGTGTTCCTTTGAATGCTCGAAATGTGATGCGATAAAGGTCATGCTGCCATCACAATTTCGCTTTCGCATGTTATGAGATAAAATTTTAAGGAGGGTCCTTTATAAATGGCGATATGTGATGCGAGACTTGGCTTCAAAGAGAAAAGCTTAAGGACCTAGTTTACGTCAAAAATATCATAGTTTCAAGGTATAAAGCATATAGTCCTCTTTTAATCATTTTTTGCTGGATTTGGTGGGTTAGCAAGGTCTTTTGATGATGCTTAATCATGTTGAATGTGGGAAGGCAAGCATTTAGTAGTTCCTTTGAAAAAAAAGGGGGTTTGATTGATATCTTGCTTTGTTCCAAAAATAAAAGAAATTCCTAAATGCTAAGTTTATTTTTTTTGCATGGATTTTTTTAAAGGGTCCCCATTTATTAATGTGATATTAACTACTATCATTAATAAATGGGGGGTTGTTAAATAGCACAACAGGTTCCAAAGAGGAAAAAGACAGGGGAAATAAAATTATCTGTAGATTTCAGAAACCTAAAAAAAAAAATTCTCTCGAAGATAATTACCCTTTACAAAAAATTGGTCATATTTTACAGAAGGTAGTTGGCTATAACAAACTTTCTTTGGTTGACATTTTTTCAGGTTGCAGCCAAATTCTTATGCATCAACATAATCAACACAAAACATATTTTACAACACCATGGGGAACCTTCATGCACGTGAAGATGCCCTCTGGGCTTATGAATGAGAGAGCCATTTTCCAAAGAGAAATGGATATTTCTTTCGCAGATGATATGGATATATTTATGGTAATATATCTAGATGAAATCATTGTGTTCTCCAAAATGAATGAGGATCATGTGTTTCATTTAAGAATAGTCTTTGAGAAATGTAGGAAATATGGTATTTCCTTGAATCCCAAGTCTCTGTTTGGTTTAGAAGAAGGTAAATTACTTGGTCACATAATCTCAAAAGATGGCGTCTGAATTGATCCAAGTAGAATTGAAGCTATTATGAAAATTGATTGTGATAGGAACATAAAATAGATGCAGTATTTCATTGGTAGAATAAATTTTCTAAGCGGGTTTATTCCAAATTTAGCTGAGATTTTAAGAGCTATTACAAACATTCTGAAGAAGGAAATGAAATGAAATGGAATGATGAAGCCAAAATATCATTCAATGATGTGAAAACAACCTTGACCTATGCTCCTATTATGATTAGCCTAGATTATAATAAATATTTCATTATTTCTTCCTTTGCCTCCAAAGATACTATTGAAGTAGTATTATTGCATAAAAATAAGGAGGGACATGAACAACCTATAACATTTTTCAACAGAGCTTTAATATATGCTTCATTGAAGTATAATAGCATGGAAAATCAATCTTTTGCTTTAGTAAAGGCCTCGAAATATTTCAGAGTATGTATTACATTCTCACATAATCACTTATGTTCCATGTGAAGTAGTAAAGAACATCCCCACTCACACGGATCCTGATGGAAAAAGAGGAAAATGGATAGTAGTGATTTTCGAGTCTAACATGAAGCCTACAAAATTTATCAAAGCTCAAGGATTAGCCAAATTAATGGTTGAGTCAAACTTTCATTCCCTAGACATCAATTTTGTAGCTGCTCTTGATGAACAAGAGGATATGGCGGCTCCACAGGTATCAAGAAATTTCGTTAGTTCTCCTTGGTATGCTGATATTGTGTATGTTCCACGGAACTTAAAAGCTCCACCTAGTTTGATAATAACCAAGCAAAGATTTCTCAAACTAAAATTTGTAAACTTTTTCATTTTAGATCAAGCTTTGTATTGGAAGGATTCTTGAGGTATTTTATTAAATTATTTATTGAAGGATGAAGGAGATAATATCATGGAATAATTTCATCAAGGTGACTGCATAGGACAAATTTACTGGAAAACCACATAAAACACACTCTTGAGAGTTGGTTTTTACTGGCCTACTTTGTTTGCTAACATTCATAAAAATGTTTTAACTTGCAATCAATGTCAGATTTTTGAAGGAAAGATCAAACTCTTACCTCAAACCTTTGAAACCTATCTCAGTGGAGGTTCCTTTCCAACAATGGCATTTATATTTTGTATGAGAAATTCATCCAAGTTCTTCAACTCAACACAAGTGGATTGTGATAGCAACATACTACTTCACCAAATGGATAGAAACAGTTCCAACCAAATGAGCTACAAATTTTGTAATTATACAATTCATTGAAGATAATATTCTCTCCAGGTTTGGTTCTCACCAAAAAATTATCACAAATAATGTTGTTGATTTAAAATATAAAAGGATGATTCAGTTCTGCAACAAATATTATATAGTATTAGGACATTCTACTACCTACTATCCTTAGGAAAATGGGTTAGGAGAATCTTCCAATATGATCCTGGTCAACATCATTGAAAAGTTACTCCATGAAAACAAGAAATCTTGGCACAAGAAATTGATAAATGCTCTATGGGCTGATAGGATAAGCACAAAGAAGTAAATTGGTCTGTCAACTTCCTAATTTCTTTACAGAATAGATCAAATTTTTCGTGTTTCTGTAGGAATTCTAGTACTAAAATTGTTGCAGGAGATAGAAGCAGAACCAAATGATTCCTAGAGAAGGATCAACCAATTGATACAATTGCAGTAGACCAGAGATGAAGTCTACAAAAATACACAAATTATTCTAGATAAGATCAAGCTAATTCATGATAGGAGAGTCAAAGAAGATGATTTCTAGATAAATGACCTTTTTATGAAGTGGGATGCCAAAAATGAGGAGAAAGGAAAGCACAAAAAGTTTGAAAGTTTATTGAAAGGCCCTAACAGGAACACTATTAGGAGGACCTATTAATTGCAGGTTTCTCAAACACTACTTAATCTTAGTTCAGGTAATCACAAAATGCATCCTTGTATATATCATTTTATTATTCCAATTACTATAGGTGTGGGTGGTTTTCATCAGAATTGAAGCCTAGACTTTAGATGAATTGCTACTATATCTATGATTTCCAATGTACATAGGTTATTCTCATTTTTTTTTTATGATGAAATAATTGCCCAATGGAGAAGGCTACTGATCTATGATGTTCTTCACACCTCACATGAAGGATGTCATCTCCATTTGAGCCAATGTTAGGGTCATATAAATATAGGAGTCATGTATAGTTAACAAGTTATTCATCTCGTTGTGGCTTTTCCCATCACTTGGATCAAGGTCTCTTCCAGGGATAGGAATGCTTCCTAGAGATAGCCTCTGGGTTCATTATAGACCAGTGCCTAGGACACCTTAAGTAGTGTTCGTAGATTAGTCTTGGGAGCTTGCAGCACTAATAGTTTTCTGTCATGAATAGTTTGAAAGGGTTGGTTTAGAATCGTTCATGAACCACACTGTAAGAAATAACATGGATGTAGAATTCCATAGGGAGTAATGCTCAAATAGTGGTGGCCAAAGAAGATTGAAACTCGCAATGAAACAATTGTTAATGGAGATGGAATAGAAGGAGATAGTTACGTGAAAATCCATCAAATCAGAGCTTAGACTTTAATAATTTTGTATCGCTTGATCTAAAGGAAACAAGAGCAATGAGAGGTTTATGAGATGCTAATATGCATGGAGTAATTTTTAAAGACCTTATCACCATATCAATAACGACATTATTTATCAAAGATTCAACTGAAATGAATCTAAATATAATGGGAATATACCTAGCTTCTACTTACATGCAATATGAGGAGAATTTCAAATACATAATGAAATATTGAGAGAGAAAAACATATTGCAAATCAAGGAGTTTGGAATCACCACAATTCTTCCATTAAATTCTCTAATATAGTGCATAAATCAACATTCATACAATGCATTTTGCAAAGCAAGAAAAGGATCGACTTAGGATTTTCTTTCCCAAAATTTTGAACCCTTTTTAAGAGTGGCTTCCCTCTACTTATAAGAAAAGGGGAGATCTAAACTATAATTACAACAAATATCTCAGTCCATCCTCATCTATAAGATGAAATAGTTGTTTCGACATGGCATGGCTCTACAACCCAAGAATACTACAATCCTATTAATTTAGTCATTAAATTGTGACAAGTACATGATAAAAAATAAAGTCAATTTACAGAGAAAAGCTTCTGCAAAATATCTTAATGCCCATCCCTGTGATGGACTTTGTTGATGTTGATGCTTGCCTATGGTCTAGCCTCCTCTACTACTAAGCTGATTCTCGTCACTTCTTCCTTTACCTCTCGAATCATTTGTTCCCTAGAGATGGGAGTGGTCAACTATCAGTTTAATTCCATAGTAAAGAGATAGAGGTCACCTGAGCAGTACTTCATCTTCTCTGTACATAAAGCACCATGCTGAATCATCAATTCCTCCCGAGATTTCATGCCTTCATTTACTCTATCATTTACAACCTTGATTTGGTGTCACAAGGGGTCTTACAGGGTCAGTCCGTGTTGATTTTTGAATGTTGCATCACCTTCTTAAATGCCTTAGCTACTGACCCACCATGCCTTTAAAGCTCTGCGTTATCTTATTGCATAGTTATCACGTCAGGATTTCCCATTAAAATTCCTTACGGGATGGGGCATTCCATTGCACTTTAGCCCCTTTTCCTTTGAACCTCTTCCTCCTTTTGATTCATGTGACCGAGGACTATGACTATGCACTTAGTCTTTTGGTGCTAGGACCTTTGGATTCGTGCCTGGGAGACTCATCCCTTTGTTAAATAGAATCTTGCATATTTGTGATTTGTAATGCTCGCCTTTGGTGCCTCCTCCCCAACATTGCAATCTCCTTTTCATGATGCATTCTAGCCCACTTGGTGGGCCGAATCAATGTCTAGTGGTCACAAACTATAGAGGGTCCATGCCCTCTTGTAATTCTTGCTTTTGGTGCCTCCCCCCCAACATTGCAATCTCCTTTGCATGATGCATTCTGGTCCATGTGGTGGGCTTAATCGATGTCCAGTGGTCACAACCTATAGAGAGTCCACGCCGTCTATAGTTTCTGACCACTGAACATCGATTCGTCCCACTCGAGATATTATAGTTGGCACATTGACGATTCCCAAGACATACCATTGATACGTCCTGCCTTCCTGTGATCATTGACTGTGGGACCACTCCTTAGCACTCAACCTTGGGTCCCTTTCTTCTCAACATGACTATGTTCTAGCTTCCATATCATAGGTTTGTTATCGGTGAATTCCTTGGGATGCATAATGTGTTGCTACCCCCGATCGTCGATTCTCGATTGATGACATAATCAATGCCACAAGTCTCTTTTTGGGGGGTGACACGTGTTACTTGGATATGCCCTCATAGGACCCTAAAGTGTCAAATCAAAATTCCATGGGCCCTTTGTACTATCATGTCAGCACCACCATCTCTTTACAAATCTAATAATACTTCACCACATGGCATCCCTAGAGGAGAGAGAAAAGGCTCTCTTGCCCCTTGGTTTTGCGTTGATTTCCTTTGTCACATTTTTGGAGGTGTGCCCTATAATTTTACACTATTGGATCATTTTTCTGGAATTTTATTTATAATGGTCATTTGCAGACTACTGGGACCTCTGATGTGTGACCCACTAACATGTCACGCTGCTGGTCTTCTAATTTTTGTGATTGTTGATTGCTGACATGGCTCTAACCTCTAATTACAGCAATGTATGTTATGCCTTGGACCTCTAATCTCTGATATCAATGATCATTTATTTCATATCAGTGATTAACTTCTATTGTAACATGCACTACTCCTTAGGACCTCCGATCTTTGATTGTAGGATTTTTCCTTAAGGCATTTTCTCCTTGCCTTCCAGTTTTCAAGGGTAACTTCAATCTGCTATAACTTCTAATTCTGGGGTCTAGTTGAGGGGTTCTAATATTGTTGGAAAGATAATTTCAAGCATTATCAATTGGAGGAGGTCTAATTAATCTTTTACTACTTCTATTGTTTGGAAGATGGTTGCAAATGTTTCTTCCTGATTACACCTTTTTAATAGCTGAAGACAAAATTTGTAGAGGGTGACAAAATTTGCTACACCTGGGGATAGTGCCTTGCTGGAAAGGTGTTGAGAACCTTCAAACTAGTGGCCTTCTATCCATTAGCCATGGAGTTATTCCATTCAATTATACAAAACGAAAAATAGAAATTTAAAGGGTTGAAAGTATAAATGATTTTTATTTTTTATATATCTTTTCTACAATGTCTCATAGGTATGTAGAATGGTTGAGGGATGGATATTTTATTGCTGGAAGTATAATTTGAGGAATCAACAATTTACAAGAAAATACAGCATCTCACCTTGTAAATTCTCTAGTAAGAATTCATTATTTCCATTTGAATTAGTGACCTTGAAGCGCCTAAACCACAAGGGGTCAAATTTTCCATGTTTTCCTTTATCTTCTCTTCTTGCACCCCACCTTAAAACTAGATCTCCTTCCTAAAGAGGTTTATCTTTGGCCTTCCTATTGAATAGGGAATTTACCTTTTTCTGGTATTTCTCTAGCGTGTGATTCACCTACTCTTGGGTTTCCTCAAGCTCCCCCAATTGATGTATCCTTCTAGTTAGAGAGTTGTGTTTGTATTCTGCATCTCATAGTATCTTAGACACTGGCATAATAAGATGAATAGGGAACACAACAAATTTCCCATAAACCAACTCAAAAGGGGATTTTCCTTTGGATATTTTTAGAGTGAATCAGTTTTCTTGTAGTGATAATTTTAGATGGGAATCCCAATTCCTCTAACTTTTTTAATTGTCTTTTTGAGGATTCTTACCATTGTCTTGTTGTAAGACTCAAGCAGCCCATTTCCTTGGGGATAGTAAGTGGTGTAATGGCTAGTTATGATATTATATTTATGACAAAAGGCATTAAAATTTGTCGACTTGAAAGCCTAGGTGTTGCCAGTCATGATATTTATAGGGCACCCAAACCTAGCCAAGATGTTTTCCTCTAAAAATTTCATAACGACATTCTTGGTTGGGACTACTTCGACCCATTTGCTGAAGTAGTATATGGAACTGAGGGTCCATGTGTATTGGCCACTGGAAGGAGGATGTATTTCCCCTATGAAGTCTAATCTCCATTATCTAAAGGTTTCATCTATAATAACAATGATTAAAGGGAGTGGAGCTAAATTTTTCTTTTCAGCAAATACTTGACAGTGCTGACAAGCCCTCACATAAGAATGGACATCTCCAAATAGCATGGGCCAATAGAGCCCTACTTTAAGTATCTTATGTGTAGTGGTATTCCAGCTGTAATGGCCCCCACAAATGCCATTATGAAACTCATCCATCACTCTTTCTATTTCTGTTTCGATCGAACACAACAGTAATAGTTCCTTTAGGTCTTTCAAGTATAGTTTCTCATTAGATATAACAAAATTCTAGGCTTCAGCCCTCAATGCTCTATACTTGGAACTCTCCACCCTTTTTGGGCATCTCAAAAATAGTAAATAGTGGATGATAATTTGATACGAGGATGAAGCTTCATATTTGACATCAATCATTTGGACTGTGGTCTGGATCATGGGTTGTGTACCCTCTTCACCCTCTTTTGTTAATATAGTTATCCCCAATGCCTGACAATTATACTCTAATGGTATTTTAACTAGTCCTTCTCCCCTTGATGAGATTTTTGGGTCTTGCCTCGATGTCACACTCCTAGATTTTTGCAATCCACTTATCGCTTTTATCCTCACTGCCTCATTGTACTAGGATGTCCTTTACTACTACCATTGGGACATAAGCCATGATGCTCGAATGTAGCACATAAACTGTGAAGGAATTTAGACATATGACTAGAGAATATGTTTATTTTTCCAATATGTTATATTTTAGTTCCACATCCCGCAATGCTCGGCTAAAAAAGGGTATGGGTTACTCATGGCCTTCGTTATTTTTCTGAAGTAATACAACATCGATAGTATGGGGGGAGGAAAAATAAATGATATAAAACAACCTCGAATAGTGCAAGGTGAACAACACTAGAGCCTCCAAAAAATCTCTTTTGATTCTAGAGAAGAAGTCTCAATAATATGGTCCCAACATTACCTCATTTTCGTTTTTAAACATTTCAGTAATGCCTTTCACCATTTCCACGTAGTTAGGCACAAAACATTCTCAATATATTAACCCTCCCTGAGAAGATTTGGACCTCTTTCATATTCCTCAGTAGGGAAAGATGACTGATTGCCCCCACCCGCCTAGGATCGATCTTAACCACTTTTTGTGTCACAATGTGCCCCAACAGTTTTCCTTCACTCAAAGCGAACTAAGATTTCTTACGGTTCAAAAAGAGCCCATATTTTCTGCACTTTTGAAAGGTAAGCTTCAATTGTTCATTGTGTTATTCATCTATTTTGGAGAAAACAGCGATGTCATCTAGGTATACCACCACAAAATTATCTTTCTCTCCAACGAACATTATGTACATCGCCCTCTAGAATGTTTCTCCTGCATTTATTAAGCTGAATGACATCCTAGCATACATGAAAATCCCCCATGGTGTCCTGAATGCAGTTTAATTTTAGTCTTCAGGTTGCACGGCCACTTGGTTACGTCCAAAAAATCCATCCATCATTGACATTCCTGGCAGAGCCAACTACCTTCTATAAAATGGGGTCCATTTTAGGGAATGTTTAGTTTTCCTTCAAGGAAGCTTTGTTTAGGTTCCTAAAGTCCACACATAGTCTGATTTCTCCACTCTTCTTCCTAATAGGAATGAGATTTTCCACCCATTCTGAGTATGTCATGGGTACAATGATATTCGCTTGAAGCATCTTCTTCAATTCCTTCTCAACAGATGGGAGGCGAAGTGGATTGATCTGTCTAAGTTTTTATGTACAAGGCGTCACGTTATTCTTTAGGGGAATCTTATGTCACATAATATTGACATAAAAATTATTGAATTGATGATAAGACGAAGAGAAAAACATCTTTATAAGATTTTAGGAGATTTAAGTACCTTTGTTTGTAGCGCGGGGGAATCTTAGTTGATTACTTGACCAACGGAGGTTCATCCTCTAAGCCTATGTTGCATTCCTCCATGTGTTCCTCAGCTTCTTATTCAGCAAGATTTGAAGCTAATTGTTTGGTTTCAATATCCTTTGTAAAGGGACTAGACCCCATGGATTGTCATTTCCCTTCAACTATAGAACCTTTTTCATGTGATTCTTTCCTCCCATGTAGTTGGTTGTTCTTTTGTTATTTCTTCCTCTTTTCAATCAATTATAGAGTTTGAGAATTCCCCGATGACCTCCATGAAATTCTTGATCTACTAATCATCCTCAAATACTTTCCAATGTTTCTATATCTAACTTTAATTTCATACATGAGCCAAGGATTCTTTGGCAGCTTGAAGTTGTTGGCAGCAACGACTAAGGAATTGGTCGTTCAGTTTCCTTCTCTTGGCAAGAATTGTATATTGAAATATGAGAAGAAAATGTTGATCGAGTCTTAAACCTCATTTATGTAAGCCCTTAGTTGGGGGTGTTTGGTTTGGAATTGGTCTTTGATCTAATCGACTACTGGTTCAAAACCTCTAAAAACTGCCAAGAAGTCTATATTTAGATTCTTTTTTGCTTGTAGGCCTAGTAGAAATGCTTCATGTTCTCCCAAAGTGTTGGTCACCTCAAACTATAAATTTGAAAGATGGAGGAGTTAAGTTACCTTGTGGAGACATCATCAATATTCATGCCCCATTTCCTTCTTTTGACTTTTCCCCATCAAAATACAACTTCCACACCTTGTTAGATTTTCTGATTTGTTAGTCTTGTTGGACGAAGAATGTACATGCGTATCCTCTAGAATGAATTTGTCTTGTTCCAGCATAATGTAGGGGATGTCCCTCTCTATCCTGTACATAGGTGCATTGTCTGAACAGTCATCTCTGATGACTATTTTGACGAATCTGGATTCTCTGTATAGCCTTATTTCCTCTCCACCAAAGATATGAATGGTAGCATAAGTCAAATCCATCTTGATAGATCATCCAATCTTAGATCCCCAAGACCTAGAAAGCAACATTCCAAACCTTGCTGGGATGTCTACAACTACAATAACCATCACCACACTTTTCATTGGGATTTGGGCCAATTTAACCACTAAGGCCTTAATGAACCCCAAGCACTTGAACCTCTTAGAGTCAAACGAATAAAGGTCCTTATAGGGCATAGTTATTTGAAGACCCAGCAAATCCATTACGGATAATGGAATCAAATTATGGGAAGCTCTAAAGTCTAGCATGAAATATGTAGTAGGAGCTTGCATACTACCAAAGTGACATAGAAAGGTGGTGTGGAAGGATCTTTCTCCTCAGCATGAGGTCGGAAGACTACCATAGGTATTTCTTCCTACAGGTTTAGGTTGTCTAGGATCTGAGCTGGATTGGAAGGAAACAATGAATGAGAGACTTTGGCCTTGTAAGTGGGTTGTTGCAAAAGCCCAGACAATGGGATTGGGATCTTGACTTTTTCAACCTCCTTATGGAGGTTAAAGAGCTTATGATCTCTTTTGCTAGTGATAGTTTATATAGACTCTTTCTTTTTTCATGGACAAGTTTAGTAGGGGGAGGTGACTTACCTTTCTTAATGACTTCAGGCTGGTGGATGTTTTGTTTAGAGGAATCTTTATTCCTTGAGATAATTGGGCCTACAGGTCCCTTCCTTTTATACACAAACTTAGGGGGCTCCTGGGAAGAGGTACCTTTGCTCTAATTTGGTGCTCTCAATCTATTTCTAGATTACCAGAGGTCGTAATTCTTGTGTTGATGAGCCTACATGAAGTTAGAAAACTATTTACAATAGCCATTGACCTCATCATCATCCACTGTGGCCTGCCGCTCCTCATCTTCATATGTCTTGAGTTGTTTCTCCTCTTGTGAGAAAGAGGAGTACAAGTTCCCCTAAAAATTACTTGGTTCTTGTGACAATTCCTCAAGATCATCTTTTATGTATAGTGGAGGATGAACATGGTCTCATTGTTCTTTCCTCTACCTTTGCATCAACAATAGGGGCTTCCTTCTATATTGGGGATTGTAACCTCGACTGGAAACTTGGAAGTTCTAGAGGCTTTTGTTCTCCAGCTCCATGTTTGTTAATTTACTCAATAAGACTTTAATCAATTTATCTATTGCATCTATCTTCTAGTCTTGAAATTCTCTTCCACTTGTGGAAGCTACCTCCTCTTTTCTCTTTTTCTTCTCTCCGAAGTCAGTTTTGGTTCTCGACTTCCCTATGGAGGTATAGTTTTCCTCCACTTCTAGGGCGTCATTTTGGATCTTATCTAAGGTTGGAGACCTCCTTTCTCTAAGAGAAACTGACATATGAATCAAATGCCCCAACAAAAACCACGCAGGCAGTGGTTGGTGGGGTTTTGATTTCAGCGGGCATGTTATTGTACAACTTATTAAATTTTTTAATGAAGTATGAGACAAACTTACCCGATTTCTTCTTGATATCGTTGAATTTAGTGATGATGTACCCATGGTCTCTCTTCTCACCTCATCTCTACAAAAATGAATTATCCATTTCTTCCCAGGTGTTGATGGAAACATTTGGCATGGATTGGAACAATTTCCTGACCTCCCCATCCAAATATTGGACGAAAAGCTTCAAAAATACATCCTGATGTTCAAAATTTTCATTCTCTACAAAGGCACATAGATTTTATTTTCATCTCTCTGTTTTTACATCAGATTCATCATTATATCTGGGTAGAAGCCTAAGGTAGTCTTGGGGAATGGCATGTAGAGGTTGAGGCAGGTTTAAGGGAGCATACTTATTTAGCAAGAAGCCTGGGACAACCAATGGGATTAAGGGTGCTTCACTCCCTGGAGGATCTTGAGGTATTACCAATGGTAGCACAACTGAATGAGAGTGGAATAAAGGACTATTCACGCTGTGGGTAGGTTTTCCTTGGAGCTTATTTTTTATCTCCTGAAATTCTTCTTTTTCCTCTAGGGTGGTGACACTGAACGGTGTACCACTCTCGAGAGGATATAAAAGAACTCTAGGAAGATATTCGAGACAACGAATTGCATCCTTCTTTCAACTAGACAAGGGTATTTGTTAAGATGAATTTAGACGGGTATGGGGCCTTCTAGGAGCCAGAATGATGTAATCAAAATATAGATAGTGGAGTCGCTAAGGTGAGATATATTCAACCAACACTTCCCTTTCTCATGTGACAAAGGGAATATAAATATATGTCATACCTAGGGAAAATATTTCATTTCCATCCCTGGCAAGGACGCCAAAAACACGTTGTGGTTTTTCCCAACACTTAGAGCACGGTTGCTTCTAGGGATAGGCAATATTCCTAGAGACAACCTTTGGGTTGATTATAGACTAGTGACTAGGACATCTTAAGTAGTGTTGGGAGATTATTCTTGTGAGCTTGTAGAACTAATATTTTTTTGTCAAAAATAATTTGAAAGGATTGGTTCAAAACTGTTCATGAAGCATAGTATAAGAAAAACCATGTGTGCAGAATTCCACAACGAGTAATACTCAAAGAGTAGTGACCAAAGAAGATTGAAACTCATTGTGAATAAATTGTTAACGGATATGGATAATAGGAGATAATGAGAAAATTGATCAAAACAGATCTTAGACTTTAAGACTTTTGTACCATTAGATCTAGAGGAAATGAGAGTAATGATAGGTTTATGAGATGCTAAGTGCTAAGGTTGTTACTCGGTACACTTCTACCCTAAATGGAAACTGTAGTATATTGCTGCTCTACTAAAGGAGAAATGCCTTCAAAGCAACATGGATAAAACTTTAACATATATTTCCATTGTGGTACCAGTTGTAGAAGATCTCATCAATATAGGTAACAACTTCATTAATTGAAAAACCAAAAGTTGAGCTACATAGATCATTTGAAATGATAGGTTTGGACATATTTCATTATTTTTTAGGAATGTTAGTATAGAATATGAAAGGTAGCATGTTGCATCTTTATGTCATAGAACAAAGATGTGAATAAATACAGAAAATATTAAATAGCATGGTACAATTCAATTGCAGGTTCTTTAAAAACAAGAACGGAGTTCTACTTGTGCAGATTATAATCTAGTGGGTATAGACTTAAATAAGAAATTTATAGCTATGGGGTAGGAATTATCTCACGATTGATAGCATGTCCTAAAGTTGTTCACTAGAAAGAAGTAGAACAATTTGTTAGGTTTATGAATAGGAACACCCTATTCGTAGGGAGATTACTTCAAATTAGTCGGACATATCACTTCTTCTCTTCTTGTACATGTGTGCTTTGAAAAGCTAACCACCTCCAAAGACTCAAGAACAACTTTTTTTTTAAGTTTATAGGTGTGAAGCACTTCTGAGAAAACCTATCACTTAATGAAAATTGAGCGAGGAATATATTGAAGGATTCAATTTTTCACTCAATCATGAAAAGGAAGTTGGGGTATCCAGAATCTTGCGAAAAAATCAACTCCAACCATAATGTGAAAGCTAGGTTAACTATGAAACCTCTTTCCCACTTTGTAGTAATTGTTACCTCTTGAATTCCAATAGGTACCTTGCTACTTAGATCCAAAAACTTGTCCCAGGTAAACTATGCATGATACAATTGTGACGTGCAAGCTTGACACACACTCTATTTTCCCTCTAAAAGAGGGTAACTCAAAACATTATGACAGACTTAACTGTAATTTGATCACACATTGTCGAGGTATTGTATGGAATAAACAATATATTATCTATTTACTAATGAAGAACTCAAAACAAACAAATTTCGTTTTGCTACAATAGTGCCACTCTTGGGATTTTCCAAGGAGCCACTAATTTATACACATTTGGAATCTTTACTTGGTCAGTAGAAATATTAAGAAATGGTAGTGATCACTCTTTTCCCTCCCATGGAAGGTCTATACAAAGTCAGCAATAAATTGATTTAAAAGTGAGGTATATGCCTGACAAATAGGAGTTTGACTCTTCAACTATAATTTGGTGGCAAGGAAATATTTGACTGTAAATGTCTGATCTCCTACAGTGTAAAATTCTAGATAAATCGCTAGCCTAAATATGTCCATTGTCCACATGTCCTAAAAAATAATGTATGTCTAGACTTTGGTTGTGTGTGAGAGAGAGGAGATCACATAAATAATCCATTATCAAAAGAAAAAGTTAAAGCACAAGATTCTATGGAGATTTTTTTTTTTTTAATTTATTATATACCTTATAAAGTTTGAAAGGACAGAACCAAAGCTTCCCTCTCCTTCCACACTTCATTAAATATGCACCTTTTCCAATGCAGATGTGGCCTGCAGAATCACAATAAACAAACATAATATGAAAAGTAAGTTTAATGAATTAAAGTAGCATTTTTATACCTCAAGGAAATGGACTCTGAGAAATTGGATTCATTCTCTACAAAAGATGATATAGAAATATCTAATCACATTTTTAACTAAAACAAATTTAAATTGGATTCTTGCTCTACAATAGATGATACAATGAGATCTAATGACATTTTCAACTCAAACAAAGGTAAGTTAAGTAAGCTCAAGCTCCAAAATGATGGCATCCAACTTCTGAGTGGAAGTTACTATATATATCTATCTAGAGGCTATAACATAAAGATATTATTTATATGTGAAGATAAAAAAATGAAAGGAATGTGAAATTTTGACCATCAACTATAAGTTCCTTTCAATGACTAGATCAAACCATAACATTGTTATCAAGATAATCAACTCACCCATGCTAGTATGCTTCTAGTAGTTTCATGATAAAACTCAAACTCAATAAACTTCAAACAACATAAATTAACCAACGATATGTCCGAGGTTGGTTACCTAAGGATTATATCATACTAAATTTATGGAAGAATTATTGGAACCATTGTTGACCTGTTAAGGAATTTGAATGTTTTTGAGGGTGGTATCTACTAATTTTAGTCATCCCAACTCAATGGCCTATAAAAATTACAACATCTCTGTATCTTTTAAGATACATTGAACAATAGAAATGTGAAAGAAAAAATACAAAATAAATAGATCTAAATGATGATGTTCGTGTCGATAGGGGTAGGAGTTTTTATTGGGTAGCTAGACACACTAATGTTTTTCTTTGATTATTTGAGAAATTTCCAGCTAGTCATAAGGATAATTATGATATTATGTTTTTCCAACAAAATTTAAGTGAGGTAATTGATAATCATGAGATTTTTTTTGAATGATCCTATTTTTAAGCCTTTTAAGTAAAATATCTATTATTTTAGGGTTTTAAGCTAATTGATATTTTCATTTTCCCAATTTTTATGCATTAAAGAAAGGAATCTCGTTTACAATATGGATCCAATTTTGATATTTAGTTAGTCTATGTCTTCTTGGTAAAGTTCCATAACCATTTTGGAACACAAATTTTCAACTTCCATCACAAACATGAGTCGTAGTAGATCCAAGTCTAGAATATTTGAATCCATTTCCAATATTTCCTTGCAAATTGAATATAATTATGGATCTTCATTTGTGTATCTTCCTAGGAGATATAGAGACCAACCAATTGCTTGAAGAAATGTTTGAGCTAGGACCATGTCAATTTGCACCCTATGTATCAATACAACTAAGAAATACATTCTACCACACAACATTATAATTGGAGGAATCAAGAGAGGTTTAACACCTAATTCTAGCAGATAAATGAACATGAATACACAACTTGTGGCATCATAAACACATATCATTATTTATTAGCTCCTCCTCTAATATTTAATGCAGCACACACGTCTAAACCATGGTTTCCAACCAATGATTAATGCCACATGCATAACAAGGCTCCTTTGAGCACATTATCTCTTTGTCGCCATTCAATAGAGGCAGGCTTGTCCCCTTATACATAGAGATTACAATCATTATATCCTAAATTTCTTGAAAGATATACATCTAAACCCCCAAATACTAATGCTGCCACATTTTTTGGGTATTACATACCCACTACATAATGCATAGAAATATTGCTTCATGGTCTTACTGTAATTTGTCTTCTTGCAATTGGCTCCAAAATCCATCCCCAGCTCCTCACGATTAACATACCCAACAATTCCCATAAATGGGTCAATAATTTAGAGGCGTGTCATGCCTACTTCCCCTGCATCGAGCACAAATCTATATAGACCCATGTTTGAGATGCACTTCCCAGTTTGTGAAGCTAGAAGTTTCATATCTCCTATTTCTATATTTCAGAACTTAGTCAATTTGTGCATTTGACGGATCCTCAACCTTAGGAACCCCTATGTCAATATCATACTTGAATCTAGATAGGTGTGTGTGAACTTCACATTCATGCAGTCAATGCATTGTCTATAGTTAATGTCTCATCACCTGGACATACAAACACTATAATGCCCACCCATGTCCAAAATATTAGCATGGACCTCAGCTCTTTCACAGTGCAACTAAGGTGGATGTGATCCAATTTCCATCTCTCTAAAAGTACATAGTAAGAATTAAATCAAATAAGATTTGCCACTATCCCTGAGAAAAAAGACTACAAGGGATGTTGTGGCATAAAAATATGTATGTAAAAGGGTTGGAGCTTCAACAAAAAGGATCCAACTCGATTTCACAACTTCAACAAGAGAAGATGTGGCAGGCTCAATTTCATAAATTCTAGAGGTTGAATTGCACTAGAAGATTTAGATAACCCGTATGTTATTCCAAGAGATGGGAAAAAAATACTACACAGTGTGCCTTAATTCTATTTCATTCAATTGAATGTACAGGGTCCAACTGACCTCCAACTAGAACAAAGATTCAGAAATCCTGTAATAGGTCACAACTTGAGTAGAAGTAACTTGGAACTTTGATGTATGTGCTGCTAAATCTCATGATTAGTGTGGTGTTGATATGCAAGGTTGGCTTTTCAGCCTTAGGATATTACGAATTTCTAGAAGTCACAACAACCTGGCTTCAGGGAAAATTTTAAGAACCACCCTAAATTTATATGTATAATAAATGGGAGAATCCCCACGATACATAGGAAAAATGGGAGGCGATTTTATCAATAATATAATATGTATATATTTTTTGGTGAATCTCTCACTAGACCATATTATATTGTAAATTCTTGGCAAATCTTTCACTGAATAATAAAACATTTTGAATTCTTGGCGATTTTTTGGTTAAGGTATGAAACCATATATGAAACCAAGCCCCAAGAAGGATCAAACATTTTTTCACTCTATGCTAGTGATGCATGAAAATCCACCTAAGGGCAATTTCCCTAATTTCCATAATCACCTTAAATGAACATCTGGGTTATGGCCCACCTATACAAATTGGAAGCATTTACATTGGTGGATTTTATCAAAAACCCAACCAATCACCAAATAGTGCTTTAACACATAATCCACCAATGAACATCGGTCCCGCTCCGAACAGACAAGACCTAACCCCAAATAAAATAAACTCGCGTGCATAAACTTCTCGGGTCTTCTTTTGAATTTAAACTTCGATCACTTTATGTCCCAATATCTGTTGGATATATGCAGTCATTAAATATACGGCTTGAGGCTCTTCAACTAGCACAGAGGTTTAAAATAGGCCTAACCCCCACCGTTGATTGTGACCTAAAAGTTTGACATTAAGATCGACGGTTAGGAATGAATGCGGGTCTCCAACCATGATCAAGAAATTATGTGCTCTCCTACCTATGTGGTTGTTGATCATCGTCAATCTAACAGATGTGTTGATATGATGATCCAGATCTATTCCTTTGCCATTTTTTTCTACCATTCATATCCATTGTCCTAAATGATCTTACAGCTCCCTCTGTGCTTGTTTGCTTATGATGGACTTCACATTTCCATCCAGATAAACTCTGCCACACTCTATTTAAACCCTCACATGCATATATCGTATTAAAATTGGATTACCATCGATCCTTATAGTGATCGATGGTCGATAAACATTCTTACAACATGGAATTTCACTGATTCAACATAGACACAGATTCATCTACCAACTTTACTGAATTAGAGAGTCAACATATCATACATATATGACACTTTGTTTGATTGCCGAATTCCTAACTTGATTTCACCTTCTTACTCTGCATAAAGTAAAGTTCTCCTTCATATATGTGATTTGATCTTCATGGAAAGACAACATACCTCCTTCAATGCTGTAAAGAAATTACCCATACGCACTCCAAATTCTTGAAACACTTTACACTGCTCCAATCACTAAGAGACCTCATAATAGCTGGTCAAATTTCATGAGCTCTGCAAATACCTTCTATGTTGATAACTTCAGCTTGGCATCACAAGCTGCTTCAATGAATATTTTCAGATCTAAAGATTCAACTTATTATAATGGTCTTTTAAAATTATAGAATTGCTTCAACACAAGACATTAAAGGAGATAATCTCTATCCAAGACTTTGACAGGAATTCAATCAATCAACAATCATTGAAGATGAAATAACATAATGAAAACTTTCTTTCACTAATAAAACTATATACATAAAATGCTTATCCCAATTTCTACATTTGAAATGGCCTTAACACAGTTCCTCACACCCATCTATGTCTTTTCCTCTATAGCTACTTCTCCCTATCCTCTTTATCCTCATACATAGGTTTACATTTATAGAATTAGTTACATAGTTATGGATTATTCTAAATCCATTATTTTCTTTATAGATCACTCAACTAAATCCCTAAAATATCTTATCCCTCTTTTATCTCAACTAATTTCTATTCGAGGAGATCATAATCCCTAACATATCTATACAACCCAATTCCTCTCATATTCTCAATTATAAGGGAATATTTACAATAAACCACACACTCAGGTTTTTCTCTTAAAATGTATAAAATAATTAATAAAAACATCACCCCCTAAATCAACCAAATAAATAATGACATTTGAGCAAGATTCTCCTGCATCAAACTCCCCATGTAGAAAAGTTTCCATAGAATCTTGTCTATGAGGTCTGTCACCTTTTTGTAATAATGCGATAGCCACGAGTTTCAATGACTTGCTACCTCTAGTATTCCAAACTCTGTTTTGCTACCAGTCCTTTAGAGTATCAACTCCATTCTGTAATTTTGCACAGAATTCCTAGAATAGTATTTTTAGAGGATTATTGAACATGATTCTCAACTTCCATGCCACACCATCTTTTACCTCTAGAAATATAGACTTGTGAAACGTAAGTGGAAACTCAAATACCCACTTTCTTGGTCTCTGAATTTCGAATGGGTTTCGAACTAGCTCTACATCAACACTTATAGTTTTATCAACTGACTCGGTAGTGCTGAAATTAATAAGAGCTAAATATGAAAGCTCACCATCACCATCATCACTCACTTTGTCAACTAGATTCCATTAGTTTTTACAGCAATTACTTAATCCAATTGCTTAGAGTAATTCCTATTTTTCAATGACACCAATATGATTGATGTTTTCTATAGTGACTTCTCCTCCTTATGTTGCAATTTCTTTGGTCTTATCTTCTTCGGCCTCCAGCTCTTTGTCTGTTGCTTCCTTCTCCAATTGCACTGGACACTCAACCTTTTGTAATGAAGAATATTCAAGAACTTCTTCTTAATCATAGCTATATTCATTGATTGTCCCTATAGTAACAAATTTCTCATCCGATATTGTACCTACATTTATCAACAAATTATTAGTTTTAAAAATACAAGACCTTTCACCCTCTTTTGCTGCTTCAAGCACTAATATCCCATCATAGACCTTCTAGATTTCAGTAGATCCTCTTTGTTCTGACTCCATTCCTTTGAGTATCTCCTTCTCTAACAAATCAATATGAATTTTTTCAAGTTCTCTGAACTCGTTTATTAGCTTACCATTCCACTTTTGTTTCCATAGCTTCCACTCGACCCATTTCTTCATTTTCCATATGTATCTTCGGTCTTCATTTGTCTTCCTTTGTAGCCACTTCATTAATATATCTACTTCTTCTCTCATTACTGCCAAACTAATCTGATGCTGTTCATTCTACTGCAACTTGTTGTACTCCTGCAATCTAATGCCTTCCTCAAATTTACTCTCATGTCGCTAATCATCTCTTTTAAATTGTTGGTTTCTTCCATCTTTGCCCTGTTGGAATAATACTTCTATTTCCTTCATGTCTCTAAGGACATAAATTTCTTGCTACTCATGATATTTCATCTCATCTTCAAATAATCTCTTCTCAATTTCTCTAATTTCAGCATCATATTTATTAATGTTGTCTTTTGCACCTACAACCGCATTATTAATTGAAGAGTCAAAACATTCACTTAACTCTATAAATGTTAGAGACATTTTATCCTTATACTGTATTGTAACTATAATCTCTTCTTTATTATGTTTTGAAAGCTTCGTTTCTCCTTTAGGTTCATTGAGAAATCTTTCCAAGAACTCTATTTCCATGTGAAATATTTCCATCATTTCATCACAACCTTCATTATTAGCTTCATTCCTTTTATGGAAATCCTCCTGAGTTATCCTGTTTCATGTACCATCACATTACAAATTATTTTATCAATTTCATTAAACAAATTCATTTGCTTACCTCCTTGGAATACCACTACGACATTTTCATAATGCTTCTGGTCCATAACAACTTCAACTGGTTGTCTTACACAAAACAGAAATTCATCTACGAATTCTTTCTTCTGCAATAAATCAACACCTTCCTCCTCTAAAAGGGATTCTCCACCATACTTCACCTCAAAAGCTTTAATCATCTCTGTGACAGTTTCACCAGACGGTCCATCATCTTCTGCACATCCTGCAAACACACACAAACTATGAAATTTAAAAACACAAGGCTTCATAGCCTCATCTGCTTCCCTTGTCAACATATCTTCGAATTGTTCTAAACTATTCCAATAGTCCAAGAGATCTTCAGTTGATCTCCCATTATCCTCTTCACCCAAAATTTCACCCTATTCTGGTCCACAAATTGAAACTTCCATTTCTGACTCTACTTCTCTGAGGTTTTCCATCAACCACTTCACTTGTCTTTGTCATAGCCTTCTTTGTTACTTAGGCCACTTGACTGATTTTTTCTTCAAGACCCAACCTTGTATTTATTTTTCCCCTTGCAGCATTGTTAACACATCGAGTTCTTCTCTTATCTCAGCCATCTCCTTGTCAAGCTTCTCTTGACTCATCTGTTTCCTACAAATTGTTTTAGCATCTTTTTCCTTCATCTTGTAGCCTTCTTTTGAACCTTCCATATGACTTTCCATAGCCATATTCTCTTTTGTGTGAGCTTCTACACCTGCAATCAATCAACTTCCTTTTGAGTTGATCTTCTCACCAAGCTATATAATTTTGTAGAATTTTTCTACAAATTAGCTAGCTCTGATACCATGTAAAACTTTTTCTACAAATCAACTAGCTCTGATACCATGTAGAAATTTCCCACTTGTAGATCACCTAGTAATGCAATGTACTAAAGCAAAACACTTGATCAACTTCTACAAACAATTTAGCAGAAGCTTAATCAAGCATGAGCAACATCAATAAGAACACATATAACTGATAAGAAGGAAGCAATCACACATAACATAGAATATATCACTGGGGAAAGCACCAGCATAAAAGCCAACACTATATTATCAGTCAAGTGGAAATCCTCTTCAACATACAAAAAGAATCAGCTCAATAGCTATCCCGCACTCTCTGTAATTAGAAGATCCTGATGATCTTCAATCAGAAGATGAAAATCATGGACTACCTAGGCCTCAATATATAGGCCACAAGTCCTCTAATCTCCTATAACAGATCCTTCTCCATGTAAGGAATACTTACTACAAATATCCAAGCATCTAATAGTACATTGTCCCACATCTGATCTCAACTGGGTCTCTGACAAAACTGACATGCAACAGTTATCCATGAGTGAATTCTCAGTTATCTAAAATAGTAGTTGTCACATGCATGCAAGCATTAACAAACTATATTTTATTATTTTACCAACTTCTTAAAATAATCGAACTGGACTTGACTAATTAGAACTAAGTCAACTAATTCTCTCAATATAGAGCTGAACCTTATATCCTTTAATCAAGGAATAAATTCCTAAATCAAGAGAGAAAATAATTGCATGATCTCACAAAGACTTCATGTTTAATTTTACATAACTAATTAACTCAATTGAATTAATTAATTAATATTTCCAACTGCTATTAAGACCAAATTTAATTTTACTTCTTATAGATAGACCACGGATTGCCATAAATAGGAAGGGACCCAAAAATGTTATTTTCAGAACATTTTATTTTTAGCAGTTTCACCTCTCACCTAATGTGGCCAATGACCTCAATGGCCAAACTGCTATTTTTAGACATGTTATTTTTAGCACATTCTAAATTTAACATTTCTTGTTGCACATTTTTCAACACTCCCTCTCAACAAGAAAGGCTTTCTCTCGATCCTGATCCTGTAACTTTGGAATATTTTGCATGCAACACATCTACCCAGTCCACTTGTTCCAACGACACTTGGAAAAAAACACTCCCAACATACCACTCTGTTGGACTAGGAACATACTCTGATGCTAAAGAACTACTTGCTAATGACAAGTGCTCCCTCTCCAACATCTACGCTACTGCCACATCTCCATGCATCTCGTACCATTGCACACCTCTCTATGCCACCTAGCATTGTGCAAAACACTTGTGCCTCTCGCATTGCTGCAACCTGCTAGCTATGTGCTGTCTTGGGATTCCCTACATTGTCGCTTTCTCTATCACTCCATCTGCATCTGTCTCTACCCAATTAGTCAGTTCTCGCTACTCCATACTGGGGCTCCTATAGCAAGGTCTCATCCAAGAGGTTGGGTACCTCAAGGATCCTACCCCTCCTCCTTGGGACGATCACTCTATATCGCCCCACGTCCTACCTGGAGGTATGGCTACATGTGATCCTTCAGCCCACCTGGCTTGAATTTCCCCCCTACTAGAAGTCTCTACATGAGTAGATGTCTCTACTTGATCTCCACTCAGCTTCCCCTATTGTGGCTACTCAACAACCTCCTAAAGTTGTTGCACCAACCGTGGCTCCTCCACAATTGTTTGAGACTTCTTCTAGCTCTGCATGTTGAGAGATAATTTACTCTCCCTCTCAACCACCAAGTATCTAACCTTTGCCTTCCTCATCAAGGCTTTGCATGCATCTTGTACCTCAAGTGCATACAAGTTCTTGGCTAGCATACCAATCTATTTCCACTTTCCTACCATCATGAAATTTTCTAGAAAAAGAGTTGATTTTAAATCAGCGATATCTCATATCTCCCTCATCTGAACTCTGATTTAGCTTATTTTTTATTTTTTTTTGGGTATTTTTCTGCGAGGAATCCAAATATGCTATTTATTTCGAAAAATTTTGTACAAAAGTATTTATATCTTCTCTGCAAACTCTCGACCCAAAACTCAAGACTTTGAAATCTCCTCTCAATATATTGTTCTTGCTTGATCACCTGTGCTCTGATACCATGTAGAATTTTGTAGAATTTTTCTACAAATTAGCAAGCTTTGATACCATGTAAAACTTTTTCTACAAATCTGCTAGCTCCAATACCATGTAGAAATTTCCCACCTGTACATCACCTAGTAATGCAGTGTACTAAAGCAAAACACTTGATCTACTTCTACAAACAATTTTGCAGAAGCTTAATCAAGCATGAGAAACATCAATAAGAACACATATAACTGATAAGAAGGAATCAATCACACATAACACAGAATATATCATTGGGGAAAGCACTATCATAAAACCCCAACACTATATTATCAATCAAGTGGAAATCCTCTTCAACATACAAAATGAATCAGCTAAATAGCTATCCTGCTCTCTCTGTAATTAGAAGATCATGATAATCTTCAATCAGAAGTTGAAAATCATGGACTACCTAGGCCTCAATATATAGGCCACAAGTCCTCCAATCTCCTATAATAGACCCTTCTCCATGCAAGGAATACTTACAAGAAATATCCGAGCATTTGATAGTACACTGTCCCACATTTGATCTCAACTGGGTCTCTGACAGAACTGACATGCAACAATTATCCATGAGTGAATTCTCAGTTATTTAAAATAATAGTTGTCACATGCATGCAAGCATTAAAAAACTATATTTTATTATGTTAACAACTTGTTAAAATAATCTAACTGGACTTGACTAGTTAGAACTAAGTCAATTGATTCTCTCAATATAGAACTAAACCTTATATCCTTCAATCAAGGAATAAATTCCTAAATCAAGAGAGAAAATAATTGCATGATCTCACAAAGACTTCATGTTTAATTTTACATAACTAATTAACTCAACTGAATTAATTAATTAATATTTCCAATTATTGTTAAGAACAAATTTAATTTTACTTCCTATAGATAGACTAGGGACTACCATAAATAGGAAGGGACCCAGAAATGATATTTTTAGAACTTTCTATTTTTAGTAGTTTCACCTCTCACCCAATGTGGCCAATGACCACACTAGCCAAACTACTATTTTTAGATATGCTATTTTTAGCACATTCTAAATTTAACATTTCATGTTGCACATTTTTCAACACAAGCTTCTCCTCTACCTGGTTTCCATGTCCTCTTTTCCTTTGAACTTGCAGTGAACAATCTTTCTCTCTCTCTCGTTACTACACTCACTTCTCTTAAGGACTCCTATGTCTCTGTCTATTCCAAACCTCAACTGGAATGAGCTTCTTCTACAATATCTAAGAACTTCCAAAAGTTCTTCCTACAGTCTTACTATTGTAGTCTTGTGCCAAACTTTGCCATTCATTCAAGTGCTGTGAACTTTCATACCTTTGTAATCATAAATCTACATAAGCAAGAACATCATTGCTCAAATACCACTTTGATGCAGGAAATACCACCTAAAAGCAATTTCCTTGGTTTCCATAATCACCTTACGTGAACCTGTGGGTTATGGCCCACCTATAAAAAATAGAAGCATTTACATTGGTGGATTTTATCAAAAACCCAACCAATCAACGAATAGCGCTTTAACACATAATCCACCAACAAACATCGGTCCCACTCTGAATGCACAAGACTAGACCCAAAATAAAATAAACCTGTGTTAATAAACTTGTTGGGTCTGCTTTTAAATTAAAACTTCGATCACTTTATGGCCCGATATCCGTTGGATATAGGTCGTCATCAAATCTACTTCTTATGGTTGTTCAACTAGCACACAGGTTAAAAACAGGCCTAACCCTCACCGTTGACTGTGACCTGAAAGTATGAAATTGAGATCGATGTCCAGGAATGAATGTGGGTCTCCAACCATGTTCAAGAATTGCCATGCTCTCCTACCTCTGCAGTTGCTGATCACTGTCAATCTGATGATCTAGATCCATTACTCTGTCATTTTTCTTCTGCCACTCATATTTGTCATTCTAAATGATTTGACGGCTCGCTCTACGCTTGTTCACTTATGAGGGAATTCACATTTCCACCCAGATTAACTCTACCACACATTGTTTAAACCCTCACACACATACATCATATTAACACTGGATCGCCATCGATCCTTATAGTGATCGATGGTCGATCAACAATCCTGTAACATGGAATTTCAATTATTCAACATAGACATAGATTCATCTACCAACCTTACCTAATTAGATAATCGACATGTCATACATATATGACACTTTATTTCATTGTCAAATTCCTAACTTGAATTCACCTTCTTACTCTGCATAAAACATATTCTCCTTCATTGATGTGACTCGATCTTCATGGAAAGACAGGACACCTCCTTCAATGTTGTAAAGAAATTACCCATACGCACTCCAAATTCTTGAAACACTTTACATTGCTCCAATCACTAAGAGATCTCATAATAGCTGGTCAAATTTCATGACCTCTACAAATACCTTCTACATTGATAACTTTAGTTCAGCATCACAAGCTTCTTCAATGCATATTTTCAGATCTAAAGATTCAACTTATTACAATGGTCTTTTAAAATGATAGAATTGCTTCAAAACAGAACATTAGAGTTAATCTCTATCCAAGACTTCAATAGGAATTCAATCAATCAACAATCATCCAAGATGAAATAACATAATGAAAACTTTTTTTCATTAATCAAACTATATACATAAAATGCTTGGGCTAATTTCTACATTTGAAATGGCCCTCACACATTTCCTCACACTCATCTTTGTCTTTTCCTCTATTGCTACTTGTCCCTATCCTCTCTATCCTCATACGTGGGCTTACATTTATAGAATTAATTACATAGTTATGGATTGTTCTAAATCCATGATTTTCTCTATAGATCGCTCAACTAAATCCCTAAAATATGTTATCTCTCTATTAATTCAACTAATTTATTTTTGAGCTCATAATCTCTAACATATATATACAACCCAACTACTCTCATATTCTCAATTATAAGAGAATACTTACAATAAACCACACACTCATATTTTTCTCTTAAAATGAATAAAATAATTAAGAAAAACAATACCCACTAAATCAACCAAATAAACAATGACATTTGAGCAGTATGCTCCTGCATCATTGTTTCCTATGTGGGGCTTGACCTACGTTCAGCAGTGAGTTTAGCCAAGAAAATCCCGATACTACTGGCCCTTTCAGCAATAATCCAGGGGGCATGGACTGAGGTCTCACCTAGAGAAGTATGGAAGGGTGGTAGAACCAGGTTTCCGCACCCTGGGGATGTCTTATATGGGCGATAGGTACGCAATTCAACCTTTGCGCTCACTAGATTACGCACACTAGTGGGATCCTTGCATCTTGGGACTACCTTCGCAGAGATCTAGTAGCAGTGTGACTAGTATTAATTACCAAAGTCTTCCTTAGTTAGGCTCTATTCATTAACTACTTAGAAAGCTTTCATACATAAACATACATACAATTGCGCGCATATAGATAAACAGATACCATTAACACCGAACATCAAAATATAGATCTACGAAACCGATGAAAATATGCCAAATCAACTTAGCTTTATTAACGATCCCTTTCAAGTTAAGCTCAATACAAACCTGACTCCACCCTGCGCACTCAGCTGTAGGGGTCCATGCACTCAACTACAGACTCTACTAGGCCTTTGCGTACTCAGGTGCAGAGCCTCTACCTACTACTACGACCCAATACACTTCAGATCAACTTCTATCTTCTAACCATGCCTTCATATCTATCTATTACTTTCCAAAAACTAATAAGACCCCCTTTACACTAAGAGTCTCACTCTATTTATAAAATCCCATGGTCCACGGACCATGGGTAGGCCAACACAATTTAAATTCAATTACATTATTTTAGGGGGGACAACCCTATGATTCATCTAAAATTTCACGCTCCATGCCCACATTTTGTAGATTCATTACATTATGTTTACCAAAACTTCAGCCTTAAGCCCCAAAAACATGCTATGGGGGGATCCGCTACCCAACAAGCCCCTAACATAGTCATCGTGACTCATCCCGAGTCACTATGCCTGATCTTGGTGATGAGCCCCAGAAATGGGTAACTTTATGGGCTCTTTTTTCCTATTATTCTCATTTAATCCACCATTCTTCATATTTTTATGCATGATTTTGAATATATTTATGTTAATTGAGTGAATGGGAATAGTCACTTGACCACAAAGTCTAATATGTGCTTGTTGCAGATTTTTGGACATTTTTTGGACCAAGATCAGGTATTTATGAGAAAATTGGCAGCCAAATATGAAGGAACAAGGCTGAGGATTTATAGGAGGGGTGTCTCCTGCACTAAATGACCCCTTCCTCAAGTTCTCCACCATCAGCTTGGAGTTCAACAACCCACCAAAGATGATTTCCAGGGGCAGCCGAGCAGGTCTAGTGGAGTGGTTGATTAGTTGCATTTTTTGGCAGAGAAGCTCCTAAAGTTGAGGAGGACTGTTGGGATTCCTCGTTTACATAAGTAGGAAGGCTTCAAGCCTTAGTAGTTTATCCAACGAATAGTTTATTTTCGCACTTTAATGCAGCCCTGTATCAGCACATTCTCGAGTTCTTCTTGCAGACAATTTTTGCAATGTAACCATTATCTTTTGATTAATGAAGATGAATCTCACTTTGCACCAGCTCTGAGCTTTTCTAAGAGATTTTAGCTCTTGGGGTTGGGTCCAACCCAAGTTCCTAGTACCTCCTTTGTGTACTTTTATTTGTTTTTCTTGCATTCATAGAATAATTTCTATTATTCAGGTTAAAATCTTGCTTTGTTTCTTAGGTTGTTTTTGATGATTAAGATAGTTGTTCATGCTTCAGGTTGATTTGATAGTTTGGTAACAGAAACGCTCCATAAAAAGGCTATCAAGCAGCCCTTGATCTCATTTCTCCCTCCTTGGGACCATGAACTAAGACCAAGGCACACTTGCTGCCACAAAACACTGTTTTTGCATTCTAATGCAATTGCTAGTGTTAGATTTTACGTCGAAAAAGTTGATATCAGTTGTGTTTTCATGTTTAGATCTATTCTTGCTCAGTTTCCATATCTTTCTTGCATGATTTCCTGTCTACAAATTTTTGTTCATCACATTTCTGGTTTTCTAGGTCAAAATTAGGTCAAAATAAATAAATCTCTGTTTTTCAGTCTTGCTTGGATTAGTTTTGAATAGAAATGTGCAGACCACCTGTAAGACACTCCAGCCTATCCTTCCTTCATTATGCAACTTTTTCCAGTCTCTTTCCCAAGGTTTTCTTCACTCATTTTCCACACTTTCCCAAACAGCCCTAATCTCCACATTTTTGTGCAAAATCGCTTCCTTCACCTTTGAACAAACTCCAACCATCTTCTTCACTCCTGAGCTTTATATACCAGATTATAGACCCCTTAATATCCTTATCCATCCTTCATTTCCACTTTCCCACCATTTTTCCACCATCAACCCTCTAAAAACCACTTTTGGCCTATGCTTGTAGAACTTCCTGTAGATCCCCGACAGACTTCCTATAGATGTTCACGCGGGCAGTTTCTCGAGATTTGATCACTATGGAATTATCTAGAAGGGTGCTAGGGACCGCTTAGGTCCTCTTCTCACCTTCCCAACATCCTACAAATTCCCACTCCATTTCCTTTCGCCAATAAACATTTGCACAGTAAAAATAGTTAAAACACATGCATAATAATTCGGCATAAAATTAATCTAAAATACAAAAAGATGATTTTTCCATATTTTCCTTTAGAAGTATCTTAACCACATGCATCTTACCTTTTTAAGAGTAAATGGCATCCATTTTAGCAGCTTTCATCTCTTTTCTTGCACAAGTAGGGTTAGTCGGTAAAACTAGGGTTTGCTAGGGTTTACATTTCCTTTCATCTTTCATCTTCTTTCTGCAAGTAGACTAGCCTCTTTTGAGTCAGCTTTCATCCATCATCAGTTAAAATCTTCTTCTAATAACTCATAGAAGCTGGCTTAAGCTCCTAGCGAACTTTTGCTAGCTGATCAAGTGACAGCGTGCAGTAAGAGCTAGTACTTGTGCACCGTCGCTTCCAAGTTTGTTACGAACTATCGTGTTGATAAAAGTAAAGTAGGGAGTCCCAGGAGTTGCAGCATCATTGCTGCAATACTAGAGCTCACCATATTTTTGGCACTGTTGCCGGAGAAGCATCAGAGTATTTGTCATTACTACTTTTCTTCTATTTTCTACTGCAACATTTTGCTAAGTAGTTTATTTCAACAAGAGTAGAGTAGCTGTTTCATTTCCATTTTTCAATTTCATTTCCACAAAAGTAGATTAGACATTTCTTGCTTTCACTTCAATTCTACAAGCATATCTTAGCATTTCAATTCTGGAATTTGAATTCTGCAAGCGTAGCTTAGCATTTCAATTCTGCAAATTAAATTCTGTAAGCATAGATTAGCATTTCAATTCTACAATTTCAATTCTGCAAGCATAGATTAGCATTTCAATTCTACAATTTCATTTTAGCAACATATATTAGTCATTTCCTGCTTTCATTTCAATTCTGCAATTTTCATTTCAGCTAGGTTTATTTTAGTTAGTTGTAATTTGTTATTCAATCAATTTTAGTTTTGCAAGCACAAGCAGAGAAAACCACAAAAATCAACCAAAAATATTTCCTTTCATGCCTCGTAGGAACAGAGACAATTCAGGAAAATTCCTACCCAACACCCCTACCACATCAGTAAGTCACCCTTCACTCTTCTTCAGTGGCAATGATCCAAAAGAACCTATAGGTGAACCTCCAGAGATATATGAAGATCCTATAACAGAAGAAGAGCAAGAAAACATTCCTCCTGAGACCATGGTCGAACACAGAAATGGTATAGGAAATTAGGAGAGAATAGAAGGCACCTTTCCCATCTGAGAGACAAATGGGGACACAAAAAATGAAAAAAATAAGTCCCTCGGCCTTACCTCACTTCCATGGATTGACCATTGAAGACCCTGATACCTTCTTGTTTGAGTTTGTTGTCCTTTGTCGAACCTATGACTATGCAGAAAATGAGCAAAAGTTGAAACTCTTTCCCTCTATCCTCAAGGATGTAGAACTCCATTGGTTCATGGGGTTAACTGTAAATAGTATCACAACTTGGGCTCAGATGCAGCAAGCCTTTAACAACAAATACCGAAATTATTGTAGGTCAAAGGAAACAAAGGGAGAAATTGTTCGAATGACCATGGGAAGTGATGAATCTTTAGAAGACTATGAAGAAAGTTTCCAACTTAGTTATAAAAGGCTAGGTGCACACTTTACCTCGAATCTCTGAAGTTGGTTCTACTCTAAGGAGTCCCTGAAGACCTTCTACATACCCTCCATTTTTTGGCTGGGGGAGACATCTACCAGCTACCTTATGATGACATAAAGACTATGTTTAGAAACCATTCTAGGGAAACCTAGAAAAGAGGTAGGGGGAGTCAACTTTTAGCCAGTGCCACCTTATCCAAACACGAGTTTGCAAATTAGATGGAAGACCTCAAAAGTGAGGTGAGACAGACTATTTCCATGCAAATGGATACCTTCGAAATCCAACAGAAGCAAGAGGAACCTGACAGGGCTTTGGCCATCTTTTGTCCCAGATACACGAGGAAGCATCCTAGGAACAAGTGTCCATTGCACTGCATAGAGATATGTTTCATTTGTGAGGCAGACCACCCTACAAATCAGTGCCCATCCTTACCCGGATTTAAAGCTATGTACCAAGGGGCTGAAGGAGCCACTGAACCACTCTACTTCAAGAACCAAAGGAGGCCACATGGACCTAGACCTTGCCAGCAGGGGATGCAAGGGATATCTGAGACTTATTACAACTCCAACCAATCCACTCACATACCTTCTTGGTGTCCCTCTACTTATCCTTCCTAGTTTGCACCCCCTCCTTGGTCATATCTATCTCAATACCATACTCAACCTGCTGCTCATTCATTTCATTCTCATGTTCAGCCACAACCTTAGTGGAATGCATCTCATCAGGGGTGGAGGCCCCAATACAACTCTCCTCCCACTATTTTTCCTCCACCACCTGCTCAACCACAACCATTACCTCCCGCTCCTCCAAGACAACGTTAGATACGTGCTCAACCAAACCCAAACCCCAATAATAGATAGGCCCAACAGGTATATACTGGAGAGACAACATGCCCTACCTATGTTGTGGAGACTTACAAGATCAACCTACGATCTGGGAAGGTCCTCACATATAGCCAACCTCCTCTGAAGGAAGATGCGGAAGAAAAATAGGAAAGTGAACCCAATGCCATTCCACCTTTTCCTGAGAGACTAACTGGAACCACGCAACCAAACCCAGAAGAGATTGAACTTCTGGTAGAGCTTAAACAGTTATGTGTCAAAATACCACTTCTCTAGGCCATAAAATATGTACCAATCTACAACAAATTGATCAAAGAGAAGTGTTTCAGACACCCAGGCAGGCGCAAGAGAGATGCCCCAACTATCAATGTCATAGGACAACTATCTGACCTGATGTTGGGACAAGTAATCTATCCTAAATATCTGGACCCTGAGAGTCTTGTAGTCGATGTCCACATCAATGGCACCATAATCCCCCACACATTGATTGATCTAGGGGCTGCCATTAACGTAATGACTAGCGACACTATGCTCAAACTCAACCTTCAGATTTCCCTAAGAAAGACCTGAATAGTACTGTAGTTGGCAGACTGCTCCACGATGACTCCCGAGGGGATTGTAGAAGATGTCATAGTCTCCATCGATTCTTGGGAGTACCCTACTAACTTCTTGGTCCTTTAGCCAAAGGAAAAACTCACTGGGTACCCCCTCATCTTGGAAAGGCCTTGGTTAGCTACTGTATATGGTTACATTAGTTGTCGAGCTGGGAGCATGACCATTAAGAATGGACATATGTCCAAACAGCTAGTCTTATATCCTCCTACCCAACCTCTACTAGAACATGACTTACCTCTCTAGTTGGAGGAGGGAGATGAGGATGAAGTCTACTCTGCACCATTGTGCATAGTGGAAGCCACCAGGGGAGGTCCTCAAACCGAGGATGATCTTATTGAGAATTTGATTCAAAATCCATCTCCTAGTGTGTTGCCATTAGAAGAGTTGGTAGAAGAAACCCAAGCCAGTGCTCTAGTGGATCTCTATGTGGCTGATCTGACCTCTCTCCAAGTTAAGAATGTGGAATTTGGCCTTGAAAGAACCTTGAAGATCAACTCATCCCTATCCCCCTCTCAGGAGAAAGAGTTGTATAACATATTGAATAGCCATTTCGATGCTTTTGCTTGGAGCTATAGGGAGATGAAAGGAGTCCACTCTTCAGTTTGTACCCATCACATTTACATTAAAGAGGATTGTAAACCAGTCAGGTAGCCTTAGAGGAGGATGAATCCAACCCTTAAGGACATTGTCAAAGAAGAACTGCCAAAGTTGCTAGATGCAGGATTCATCTACCCCATCTCTGACAACGAGCGGGTTTCTCCTTTGGTGCTTGTGCCCAAGAAAATCGGGAAGTGGAGAATCTGTGTAGACTATCGAGAACTTAAAAAAGCTACCAAGAAGGACCATTTCCCTTTGCTTTTCATAGATCAAGTGTTAGATGGCCTGGCAGGGAAGAAGTTCTTTTCCTTCATAGATGGGTTTAGCAGGTATAATCAAATCCAAATTAGCCTGGAAGACCAATATAAGACTACTTTCACTTGTCCATGGGGTACCTCTGCCTACCGGGTCCTTCCCTTTGGGTTATGTAACACTCCTACCACTTTCTAGAGAGTGGTACCGAGTATATTCACTGAGATGGTTCATGATTCAATGGAAATCTATATGGATGGCTTTACCCCTTATGGCTTTAACTTCCAAGAAGCTCCGACTAACCTGAGGAAAGTTTTAGGCAAGTGTATTGAAATGAACCTATCCCTTAGTCCTAATAAATGTGAATTCCTAATGACTGAAGGGACCGTGCTAGGTCATACAATTTCTCAGCAAGATTTATAGGTGGATCCCAACAATATTGCTCTTATCCAAAGGGTCCTACCTCCTCAAAGAGTAAGAGATATTCGAAGTTTTCTAGGCTTAGCAGGATATTATAGAAGATTAATTAAATATTTCAGTAAGCTAGCCTCTCCATTGTTTGGTCTTTTGGGAAAAGATGCTAAGTTCATATGGACTGACAACTATCAACAAGCTCTGGATGCTTTGAAAGGTAAGATGATAACTGCCCCAATCTTGAGAGGTCCAAACTGGGCCCTACCATTCCACATTCACACCAATTCCTCGAACAAAGCCATAGAAGTAGCCTTAGGAAAAGTTGAAGAGAAGCTACCATATGCCATATATTTTGTCAGTAAAAATATGTCCAAGGTAGAATTAAACTATGCTATAACCGAGAAAGAGCTCCTGGTTGTAGTCCATTCCCTAAACAAGTTCAGACACTACATCATTGGCTATCAAACATTCGTGCATACTGATCACACTGCAATCAGGTATTTGATGAACAAACTTGATGTAAACACTCGTATCATTAGATGGTTACTTTTATTGCAGCAATTTGATTTGACCGTCATTGATAAGCCAGGTAAGGAAAATGTTGTTGTTGATTTTTTGTCTAGACTAGATTTTCCTGCAGGTGAAGAAGGGATGGTGGATGATCAAATGCCAGATAAACACTTGTTTACTATTGTAGAATTGAGGCTTCTGTGATCCATCATAGTTGTAATAAGAGCTTCGGCGTAAATCACATGAAAAAGACCTTTGTCGACGCGTTTCGAACCAACTAGTGTGGTTCATCGTCAGGACAAGTTGAAGAAACAGATCTGGCCTAGCATGTTAAATAGACAGATCAGAGACTCCAACGACTACAAAACGGCTATTTTTTACTCTTCGACCAGGGTAAAAATTATATTAATAAATTTAATATTCTCATTATTTTTATAATATTAATATTATTTTATTTCTAGAAATAAGTAAAATTAGGTAAAATGAATAGTATCCCAAGTAATTTATTTAATTAAATAACTTTATGTTATTAATGTAGTAATACTAAAGGTTACTTAAATTATATTCATATTCCAAAAAATAGGATGTTAGGTTAAAATAAGAATAAATGAATAAAAATGTAATTTTAATGGTAATAAGTTATTAAATTAATAACTAACTATATACAAGAATGTTTATTAAAGGTATGATAATTTGTTTGTAAAATTATATTCCTTACCATTGATGTAATATAAAATTATTAAATTTACAATTAATAATATCCATCTTATGAGGTTGGATTGAAAAGTAAGAGTGAATGTTTATTAAA
>APFE030342076.1:1298-30274 GCA_000404065.3 Pinus taeda | reverse complement strand
AAAAGCCCAAAAAGAGCTGAAAATAAAAGTTTAAAGTGAAGCAATCACACAAATAAATAAGAATAACATTAATATAAATATCATAGTTTATATATACCTATAATAATGACCTACTGAATAAAATAATAGACAAGCAAAGGACCTCCATCAGCCCTCATCAAAGAGAAAATCATATGTCTACAAAAAATCCAAATATTAATCATAAAAATACCGGAGGAACATACTAAAAAGGCCAGAATATGAAGCTGCCAGCGATCAAGACGATACTAACAAGAAGAATGCAACCTGGATGAACAAAGGGGGAAGGCTGAAACCCTAAGATGACAGGGCAGGGATCCAACTCCTACTTACCTTCCAACCATCATCTCGGTTGAGATTGTTGGGTCTTCGTTCAATTTCAATAGCTTCCCTTAACTTGCGATGATGGAACCGATCCACCCTGGCAATGACTTTGGCCTCCTCAATGCAGACATGATGCTTAGTTTTGTCATTATTATAGGTATATATAAATTATGATATTTATATTAATGTTATTCTTATTTATTTGTGTGATTGCTTCACTTTAAACTTTTATTTTCAGCTCTTTTTGGCTTTTCCAAATGTTTTTCCATCACAAATGACATACATATATATATATATATATATATATATATAATCTCATTAAATTAATTAAAATTTAATAAACATTCAATATTACTTTTCGATCCAACCTCTTAAGATGGATTTTATTAATTGAAAATTGAATAATTTTATAAACAGATAAAAAAAAGGATATTACATCAATGGTAAGGAATATAATTTTACAAACAAATTATCATACCTTTAATAAACATTCATATATAGTTAGTTATTAATTTAATAACTTATTACCATTAAAATTGTATATGTATTCATTTATTCTTATTTTAACCTAACATCCTATTTTTAGGAATATGAATAGAATTTAAGTAACCTTTAGTATTACTATTTTAATAACATAAAGTTATTTAATTAAATAAATTTACTGGGATACTATTTCATCTTTACCTAATTTTCTATTTCTAGGAAATAAAATAATATTAATATTATAAAAATAATGAGAATATTAAATTTATTAATATAATTTTTACCTTGGTCCAAGAGTAAAAAATAGTCGTTTTATAGTCGTTGGAGTCTCTGCTCTGTCTATTTAACATGCTAGGCTAGATCTGTTTCTTCAACTTGTCCTGACGATGAACCACACTAGTTGGTTCGAATCGCGTCGACAAAGGTCTTTTTCATGTGATTTACGCCGAAGCTCTTCTTATAACTTGTTTACTATTTCAGTACTCTCTCCATGGTTTGCTGATATAGCAAATTATTTGCTTTTAGCTCAATTCCCACCATACCTGTCCTCCAAAGAGAAGAGTAAGATCATGAGGAAAAGTGCCCCATTCACTTGGATTCCGAGCAATCTTTTTAAACTTGGCCCAGATCACATTTTGAGGCGGTGTGTCAAGGAGGAGGAAGTTTTCGACATCCTCCTAACCTGTCATGATGGGTCCTATGGAGGCCACTTTGCGGCAAAAAGAACTGCCTTCAAAATTCTACAAGTAGGGTACTATTGGCCCACTCTTCATCAATATGTCAGAAGATACATCAACGAATGTGACAGATGGAAAAGTATGGGGAAACCTACTCCAAAGGATGAGATGCCTTTGCAGCCTTAGGTGAATTTCAAGCCATTTGAGAAGTGGGGCATGGACTTTGTGGGTCCTATCAACCCTCCTTCAAAATAGAAGTCTTACATCATTGTGTTCACAGACTACCTAACAAAGTGGGCAAAAACAAAGGCAATCAAAGCAACAACAGAAGAAAAAGTAGCTGAGTTCTTGAGGGAAAATATCTTCTACAAGTTTGGCTACCCAAGAGAATTAGTCACAGATCAAGGAAGTCAGTTCACCTCTAACCTGATTGAATACTTGCTCACTCATCACAATATTAAGCATAGAACTTCCACCCCTTATCATCCACAAGCAAATGGATAGGTGGAATTTACTAATAAGGCTTTGGAAGGGATTTTGACTAAGGCAGTGAGCAGCAGTAGGAAACATTGGGCAGATCGTTTGGTTGAGGCCACCTGGGCCTATAAAACTACTTCAAAAAGTACAACAGGTTTCACACCCTATGAGCTGGTTTATGGGAAGAAGGCTTTGCTATCCATAGAATTTGAATATAACACATTGAGGTTGGTAGCTCAGCTAGACCTAGATCTTAGCCATGCACAACAGGAAAGATTACTTCAGCTGAATAGATTAGATGAACAAAGGATGCAAGCCCTTCTGCACTCAGAGGTAGTCCAACTTCAACGAAAGATATGGCATGATTAGCACCTCCAAGAAAAGCAATTTCAGATAGGGGATTGGGAGTTGTTATATGATTCAAGATACAAGGATTTCAAAGGAAAGCTAAGGAAAAGATGGTTGGGACCATATACAATGGAGAAATGAAATTACAATGGTTCAGTCCTTATCAGGACCATTAACAAAGAAGCCATCCCCATGCTAGTCAATGGGCATCGATTGAAAATCTACAGGAAGCCCATTTCTAAGCAAGAGTTCATTGAAACTCTGGGAAAATTAGTGCTAGTAGTGGAGCAGGTCCCTGTCTCCACTCCACCCACACCTTGAGCAAAAAAAAAAACAACAGAAAAAGAAAAAAAGGAATAAAATATCCTTGGGTGAAAACCTCTTGGAGGCACCTAGGGTAGACAGTGAGAGTGAAAACTTCTTGGAGGTGTCTCAGTTGTCTCAAACTAAAAAAAAAAGAAAAAAAGGAAAAAAGGAAAAGGAAAAGAAAAAGTGAACCTAATTTCTGTTGAATAAATTGCAGGTTGCAGGAAGGTCATTACGGGTTTTAGGAGGATCGTACAAGAAAAAGAGAGAGGACATGACCAAGCTGTAGGCATCCCTCACAATCCGTTTCTCCATGACGATTACCCTTTCCCAAGATTTTGTCTCATTTGGTCTGAAATTTCACCTTCTACAGGAAACTTTGTATCTTCTATAGGAGGATCCTGTAGAATCTACAGAAAAGCCAAAATCGATCTCAAAAGAGGACCCGAGTGTTGGAAATCTGTCTATGAGGCCTGTAAACCTCCTTGCTTCCATCCATCACCATATGTCACCATTTTTCCATCTCTGTACACCTCCATTGCACTTGTTTTTATGTCCCTACACAGTCACACACAAAAATCTTGTTTCCTTCATGCTACCAGCAAAAACCTTTAATCACAAATCAAAGCAGTAGTTTTTCACTGACCATACCTGATACCCTCCATCTAGATTCCTAATCAGCCGAGACCCTCATCTGTAGTTGTAGCCCTACTCACTCTAACTTGCATTCCAGGAGCAGAAGTAGCTATAGGAAATCCTACAGGATTCATGTAGCAGTTGATCCCTTTGAAAGACATACTCCAGAGACAGGGACAATAAAGTATGGCATATGAAACACGCATGGAGCTCTATTTGAACATGTGAACATCAAAAACAGCCTAAGGCCAAGAATGGAGAGTGCAAGCAGCAACAACAATGAAGAAATGGGTTCCAAAATCCGAAATATGCATAATATGGCTACGACTGCGTAGGCAAGTTCCTAAACCTATTCCTCAATTGCATAAATCATATTTCAAGGCTGTGTGACTATGGGAATGGTTCTGATTGAGTAGAATCAGTGGCCAGTTAACTAACCACCCTCGGTCAGTTACACATCCTCATGGAATCCAAACGAGCCCTGTTATATTCAAAACTACCAATCAAATACGTAGCCAGCACATGTGGAATGTCCATTCAGGAAGAAATATTCGAGACTGGTAGTGGTGGCGGTAGATAATAGGAGAGAGGGAGGTGATGGAAATCAGATGTCACGGAGAAACATTATGGCTGTGATGTAGGATCAATGGTCCGATCCGGCCACCTCATCTCCTCACCATGAATCACGCCCACAGTTAAACGACACCTCAGTTGAAACATTCACCACCCTTTGTTCATTCTGCACTCATGACGTTCTCGACTGGAGTATGCATCCACCACTTCCAGAGAAGCTAACCAGTCATCCTTCACCAGTTTTCTGCCTGTTTTTTAAAATCTCCTGCCTATCGGGATCTACAAGAAGCACAGTTTCATTATACAGGAGACGTGAGATTTCTACAAGAAGGGTTCTACAGGAAAGGCAGAGAACAACTCTATAGAAAGGAAACCTGGGATTTTCATCAAAATTCAAGCTCAAAATGAGGTAGGCTTGGGAAAACTTCTCTGTGCATGAATTGTTTGAATAAGGTGGTGAATTGAACATGATAGTAGATTGAAAAAGAGAGTGAAAGTCTGCTTGTGCATTGAAAAAAGTGAAGGCCTGCCTGCATATTTCCCTGAGTCTACAGAGTTACTTTTCCTCTCTGCATCCAGAATCTCCTCATCCTTTTTCAAAGAAAGATCCATGCAGCAGTAAAGGCCAGCCTATGTACATGTGTGTGTTAAAAAAAAAAAAACGAATGTGCATCTATCTATGTGCTAAGAAAAGAACCTATGTCATTATCCTCTGTTCTATAGAAAAAAAAAATCCTTTTCAAAAACAGAAAGTAAAATTTAGAGTGACAACAGTTTAAAATAGGGGAATTATTTCCATTTGATGTTGTGAAGTAGCACATGGGAAATTCCTTCTTGGGCTTAGAAAAAAACAAAATTCAGCTATCCTCTGTTTTAGTGATTCACTGTTTTTTCCACTTGAGCATTTTCTTTTTTGTTTAAAACATAAAAAAGGCACTCAACACCATGCCAGAAGGATTCATAAGGAAAGAACCCTTAAACTCTAGCAAATTGCATGAGTACCCTGAGGTGGTGGACCTTTTCACTAGGGCATGATGGATATCCTTCTTTGATAGAATTCATGGTTATGATGAGGAGGTGATTGAAGAGCTTTTGATGTCCCTAAAACCACATTCAAAGACACATGCCACAGTTAGTTTTTAGGGGTTTGACCCTAGAACTTACCCCTGATTTCATCAGTAGAATTATTGGTCTACCATTTGGGCTCCCTTGGAGCAAAGAGGAGAAATCGTTGGGACAAGTTGCTAAGGAAGCATTTTTCTTCCTGAGGAGCATCCTGTAGAAGATAAAAACGGGGTTAGAAGGACAAGCTTGCCTCCTCTCTAGAGTGAAGTCAGTTATCAAATAATGAAGTATATCACATGTGAGGGGAGGGTCATCATTATTTACGGGTATCATTTTAGATTGTTACATGAATTGAGGTATGGGATAGACTTGCCTCTAGCTAGAAAACTGAGCATCCCATATTTCCTCCTTCAGTCTTTAATTGAATGTGGTAAAAATCTAAATGTATGGATCCCAGATCAGTTGGCCCACCATGGGCTCATCCAACTATTGGTGGAAGATTCTTTAAACACCTATACTATCCCCATAGCTTGGGAAACCTTCATAAATATGTCCAGGGATGATGACATTAGAACTTTGGCTAAGAACGTCACCCCATCCAGTAGTGATGAGGGGGAGCAAATGGAAGAAATTGAGAATAACAATGGTGAGGGAGCACAAGACATTCAAGCATAGGGCAAAACAAAGGAAGAACAGAAGGAAAAATAATAATTTGACAAGACTGTCGAGCCTAAAATAGAGAAGGAGACAATAGCAAGAACAGTGAAGGGACAAAGGACACCAATTGGAAAGAAAAAGGCCAAGGAAGCCCAAAAGAAGGTTGTCACAGCCAAAGCATGCACCCAGTAAGAGAAGGGAAAGACACACCCTGAGATATCAGTAACACATGCAGAGATAATGGACATAGAGATTTCTACAGGAAGTGAGGGAAAAGAACAACAAAAAGAGAAATCCCCTGAGATGTTGGCAAGGGAAGCAACAATTATTCTTGTTGCATTAAGCACACCTACAAAACAAAAAGGAAAGAGAAAAAGACAAACCTCCATGTACTTTAAAGCTAGAAAAAGCACCCAGATAAAGGTGGGAAAGTCCCAGACTTCATCACAAGAACCTATCATAATCATAGATGCACCTACTGAACAGAAGGAGGAATCACCCTCCAAGATATCTATCACTTATGAAAGAGGAAGTCCTAAGACTTCCACCTAGAGGGAGAAAATCAAACTGATGGACACTAAAATAGTTCTATAGGAAGCTGAGACTTCTCTACAGGAAACGTTGTCTAAGTTAAAGGAGTCTTAAAAAATAGAAGAGGAGGCAGCAAAATAATCACAAGAAGAAGACAAAACCAAGGAGACACCTAAACCAAGCCCTCAACCTAGCTTGGGCTCATATTACAACTTGTTAGAGAGTGGGAAAATCATCCCATAGAAGTTTGTTGTACCACTTTTCTTTGCATTGGAACAGGAATAGGTTAGGGCTCACACTTGAATGAGAATTGCTAAATCCAAGGGAATCGTAGACATAGGCCACCTGGAAGAACAACTGAAAGAATTGAGAAGAGAGTTGGCCATGGTGGGGCACACTGAAAGCAGTAAAAGACCCCAGCTGCAGATGCAAAATGCACTGCTGAAAACGTAGTTACAGGAGCAACAAGCTCAAAAGGTAGACATGTCACAAACTTTTGAAGAACAACCAATGAAGGAAGCTCCCCTGGTAGGACAGGAAATATCACAAGAACAACAGCCAAGGGAATAGGCATAGCATGATATGGAAATATTGATAAAGCAACAACAGGAAAGGGAGTCTCAGGTAGCAGCTGAAATATTGATGCTGAAGCAACAACTGTAGGCAAGAGAAGCCCAGATAGCCTACATGGCCAGCTGGGAAATGGAATCCTTACAATGTAGACAACCAACCAAATCTTATGCATTGTATCTTAATGACCAATGGCTTCAGTTTCAAATCAAAACATTGGCCCAAATGGGCACCATCCCTTTCCAACATTATTGTCAATTTATGCTTCTGTGTGACACTAGTCTGGGGGAGGATAAGGCCAAATCAGCAGAGTTTTATTTACATAATATGCCACTCCTAGATATGAACTTTTGGGACCCCAATATCGCATTGGGAGATGTACAACTCATGGCTATGGCTTCCTAGATGAGCCATGAGGAAAAAAAGGGAGTGGAAGTTCAACAAATCATGGCCAAAGAATTGAATGAGCCCTTGCTAATCAGGGCAGAACCAGAAGACCCCTCAGCCCTAGTATATGCTCACCAACACCTCACCAACAACTCTCAAGATCTCCCAGATTATGTCAAAAGGTAAGTGCAAGCCATCGCCCACTTTGAGGACATGGAAAGATTATTTAGGGATGATTGTCTCCATGATTATATGAGGAGATGGAATACACTATCCTATAGCTTGAAGATCAAGGAGTATCACTCCCCAACCAGAATGAGAGATGCTTTGGCAAGATTTCCCCTTTATAAACAGTCAATGCAAAACTTAAAGGCCAACTGGATTGGCCCAAAGTTCAGTCCTCCATTACTCTTAGAACTACTGGAAGGGGTCAAGGAAGAAGAAGAACACAAGAAATGGGAGGAAGTAGAGAGAAAGGCAGGGTTTCATGATAGAGAAAATGACATCACCTCAGAAGCATAAGATGTCAGGGAAGCAGTTAAGGCCATCAAGGATGAAAAGTTGGATTAGTTGCTTAGAGGATGAGCAACCCATTCAGCAAGGGGAGGGGATGAGCCCCAGAAATGGGTAACTTTATGGGTTCATTTTCCCCATTGTTCTCATTTAATCCACCATTATTCATAGTTTTATGCATGCTTTTGAATATATTTATGTTAATTTAGTGAATCGAAATAGTCACTTGAGCACAAAGTCTAATACGTGCTTGTTGCAAAATTTTGGACATTTTTTCGACCGAGATCAGGCATTTATGAGCAAATTAGTAGCCAAATACGAAGGAACAAGGCTAAGGATTTATAGGAGGGGTGTCTCCTACACTAAATGACCCCCTCCTCTAGTTCGCCACCAACAACTCAGAGTTCAACAGCCCACCAAAGATGATTTCTAGGGGTAGCCAGGCAGGTCTAGTGGAATGGCTGATTAATTGCAGTTTTGGGCAGCCAAGCTCCTAAAGTTAAGGAGCACTGTTGGGAGTCCTCATTTGAATAAGTAGGAAGGCTTCAAGCCTTAGTAGTTTAGCTAATGAATAGTTTATTTTCGCACTTTAGTGTAGCCCTGTATCAACACATTCTCGAGTTCTTCTTGTAGACAGTTTTTGTGATGTAACCATTATTTTTTGATTAATGAAGATGAATCTCACTTTGCATCAGCTTTGAGCTTTCTTAGGAGGTTTTAGATCTTGGGGTTGGGCCCAACCTAAGTGCCCAGTACCTCCTCTGTGTAATTTTATGTGTTATTCTTACATTCATAGTATAATTTCTGTTATTTAGGTTAAAATCTTATTTTGTTACTTAGGTTGTTTTTGATGATTAAGATAGTTGTTCATGCTTCAGGTTGATTCAATAGTTTGGTAATAGAAAAGATCCACAAAAAGACTATCAAGCAATCCTTAATCTCATTTCTCCCTCCTTGGGACAATGAACTGAGACCAAGGCACACTCGCTGCCACAAAAGCATTGTTTTTGCATTCCAATGCAATTGCTAGTGTTAGATTTTAAGTTGGAAAATTTGATATCAGTTGTGTTTTCATGTTTAGATTTGTTCTTGCTCATTTTCCATATCTTTCTTGCATGATTCCCTATCTAGAAATTTCTATTCATCACATTTCTGGTTTTCTAGTTCAGAATTAGGTCAAAATAGATAAATCTCTATTTTTTTAGTCTTGCTTAGATTAGTTTTGAATATAAGTGTGCAAAGCACCTGTAAGACACTCCAACCTATCCTTCCTTCATCATGCAACCTGTTCCAGTCTCTTTCCCAAGGTTTTCTTAACTCATTTGCCACACTTTCCCAAACAACCCTAATCTCTAAGTTTTTGTGCAAAATCGCTTCCTTCACCTTTGAACAATATCCAACCATATTCTTCACTCCTGAGCTTCATTTACCAGATTCTAGACCGCTTAATATACCTATCCATCCTTCATTTCCACTTTCCCACCATTTTTCCACCATCAACACTCTAAAAACCAGTTTTGGCCCATGCCTGTAGAAATTCTTGTAGATCCCCAGCAGACTTCCTGTAGAAGTTCACGCGAGCAGTTTCTCAAGATCTGATCACTGTGGAATTCTCTAGAAGGGTGATAGGGACCTATTAGGTCCTCTTCTTGCCTTCCCAACATCCTGCAAATGCCCATTCCATTTCCTTTCGCCAATAAACCTCTGCACAGTCAAAAATAGTTAAAACACATGCATAATAATTTGGCATAAAATTAATCTAAAATACAAAATGATGATTTTTCCATATTTTCCTTCAAAATTAGCTTAACCACATGCATCTTATCTTTTCAAAAGTCAATGACATCCATTTTAGCAGCTTTCATCTCTTTTCTCACACAAGTAGGGTTAGTCGGTAAAACTAGGGTTTGCTAGGGTTTACATTTCCTTTCAGCTTTCATCTTCTTTCTGGAAGTTGACTAGCCTCTTTTGTGTTAGATTTCATCCATCATCAGTTAAAAGCTTCTTCTAAGAACTCATTGAAGTTGGCTTAAGCTCCTAGCAAACTTGTGCCAGCTAATCAAGTGACAGCCTATAGTAAGAGCTAGTACTTATGCATATAGCACCGTTGCTTCCATGTTTGTTACAAACTATTGGGTTGATAAAATTAAAATAGGGAGTCCTAGGAGTTGCAACATCATTGCTGAAATACTGGAGCTCACAACTTGGAATGAAGCCCTTCCAAGTGTTCCTAAGCTGGGCAAAGGTCCACGACACACTGTTCTGTTGTCTGCTAGATTTGCTCTACCCGCTCGGCTGAATACTCATTGTCTTGGGCAAATCCTTGTCTCAGAGCATGAAATACTTTCATTTTTGCGAGCCTTCCTTCGATGGTGGTGGTGATGAGAAAGGCCTCATCAATCCAAGTCTAGACGCATGCTTTAATTACTGCCTCTTTTTGGCACGCTGCATCCACTTGCTCCTTCAATGCCTTTGTCTATTGTAGCCTAGCGAGCCACTGAGTCAGGACTACTGTATGTGTCATCCCACACACACTATCATATTGCATTTGAAGCTCTCGTGCATTTATTTCTCACCACTATTTGGTGGGGTCCTCCTGTAACGCTGTGATGACCCTGAAGGATTCTTCCAATAAAGTGGTACATCTCTGCACTGCCTGTTCAATTTCTTCCAGCCCTTTTTGGACATCACCAGCATGTTATTCTCAAACTTCTGGGGGCATGGATGACTGCACCTTTAATCACAATTCAAAAATTTGCAAGTTGAGTTCCATCTTGATCCTCGTAGCTTCCTCCTTTGCCTCATGGAATCCACTGGCCAATTTGTGGATCCGCATTCCTATTGGTAGGTCTATTGTAATTTCTAGCTCTGCAGTGTGGTGACATGCTTCCTCTACGATCTGCTCCAACTGATAGTTTTGTGACACCACTTAATCACGTTGTAGGCTAAGCTGCTTGATGTTGATTCACTATTCACTTACCATTTGCACTCCTCATCCTTCCCTAGCACAAAGATCTGTTATCGCTCTGTCCTGCAGCTGGTATAAAATATCCCATATAAGGGCAGCCAAGTTTAGGCCGAGTCCCTTGATCCATCATACCATGTCTCTATCCTCCATGTTGTCCGTTGTCAGTGCTTCTTCCGGTAGATCAACATTGTTGGCCATTTTGGCCCTTAACAACTGTTCTATTGCCAATGTTCCTGCGACACCATAGACGGCTACAATTCCATCTTGTGGGAGTCACACTTGAAGTCCCTGCAGTTGTGCCTTGAGTGCCCCTAATGCGTTCTGGTCATCCAACGTTTCCTCCTATAGTGCTTCCCTTGTGACCTCGCAAATGGTATTGCCGATTTTATATAGGTCACCTTCTGTTAGTGTAATAGATTCCCCATTCGATTTGCAAGCCTTGATCTTCTTCCGGGGCCCTGTTCGTTCCATACCATGTAGCTGTTTCAGCTCTGTCGATGACGTGTTTGGGTCTGCGCCTTCCACCATGTCGTCTATCCCTTGTCCTGTGGTCAGGTTCGGGCCTCTGCCCTCCTGCGGCATGGTTACCCTAGTTTCCACTGCTACTGCTACTTTTTCGACAACCTTGGTCTATTCCATGGCGGCCTTCACTGCCTTGTAGGAAGCCCTTACCTCCTCAATGAATTGCTCATTTTGCTTCTATTGTGCTAGCAGCTTGGCAACATCCTTCTATCTTTGTATTGCTGCCTCATCATGTGCTGCCAGATCTGTGGTATGCAATTTGGGTGGCCATGAGTCAAGCACCACAAAAATAGCATCGGCAATTGCAATTAAAGGGAGTTTGGTCCAGTTCTTCTTCGGATCCTTCTGTGTCTTGATATACACATTGTGCATATCTGCCTTAGAGTTTGCAAAGCTCTGTAGACTCTCATACACCGTGGGGGATAGGTGTGGTCTTTTGTTGATCCACATTCAAACGCTCGCCCCCATGAGTATCCATAAGATATTAGTCTCACAGATTCGTGTGGTGTCTTTTATCACCAAGAGCGACGCGTATTTTTCTGCCTCTAGCAAGCCCTGGTCAAGAGGAGGAAACTGACTATCCTTAGGCAATTCCCCTGCAACCAACAAGATGGATAAGAGAAACCATGCATAGTGGAAGGTCTTACCCTTGCCCTGGGCCTCCTTGCAGTTCGTTAGAAACTCCTCGTAGAGGAACTGTGCCCAGTTGAACTATACACCCTCTGTGCATTGTTCGGCCAATGTGATCACCGTTGCTAGTACCTCATTGCCATGACATTTTCTCATCAACTTCCCAGCCAACAACTACGTTGCTACTGCACCCCTTTTTCTTAAATGCTATTGATTACATAGCCTCTCTGCTTCTTTTCCAACTTATATTTCTTCTTCAATGCGTCTGCGAGCACCAAATTTCTACTTTTTCCAACTATTTTCGCAGGATCCCTTCCTGTATAGCGAAGCCAAGAAATCCAATGAATAAGCTCTGTTGTGATAGGAATAGGCTCCTCTAGCCACAAGTACCCATCGCTCACCAGGAAAATTAGTTGCCTGATGACAAAGATCGTGATTGGTGCCCAACGAAAGTGTGGAATCTATAGTAGGTGGAGTAGCCTGGCCTCCTCCACACCACACAACCATTCTTGTGGCTTTAGCATTGTAATTGACCCCTCCTTGCTCTGTTTCATGAGTTGGCTGGTCTCCAAATGTGGGAACTTTTCACTATCTATGAGGTCCCAATCTTCAAATTTCATCGTGGGCATGTGGCCCAGAACCGATCCTTTAAACAGAATTCCATCTAGGAGATCCTCCTCCTCGTCATCTGTCTCAATATTGATAGTCTTGCCCTTGTCTTCTAGAAACAGATTACCGAACCGCAGATTTTGCAGAGATATATGGACCAGTCCTGTTGCCTGTGGATCCTTCTTGGGCCCTGGCATCCAAGGTGATTTATGAATTTCCGATGCATCCCCCATTGATAGTGTAGGGTTCTACACGACTCCCTCAGTTGTTGACATCATTCTGTTCAGGAAATCCTATGTCTCCTTTGGCAATATCTCAAATATTGAACTTGCTCTCCAAGCCTCTAAATTTGTAAGGTCCACGTCCAATTCTTAAGATGCCAAGGGTTATTTGGTGGATAAACACCTGTGATTTATAGGCCTTTTTTAATTCAAATTCGACTATTCTGCACTCAATTCGTCTCATTAATGTGAAATTGGTGGCAGATCCTCCCAAATCTAGTTCTGACTTCGTGTATTAATTTCCCACCGCCTGCTCCTCATTGCCTTGAATTGGACATCATGTCATGAACAGTGACACCAATGGTCACTTCCCAGCCTACCCACATGGTAGCGTAACCCCCTATGTGCAGATGTGAATTGTGTGTCATACTGATCATACGGAAACCTCCTTGTCACACAACTGCCAGACAGACTCTTTTATAGTCCCACACTCTCTTTCAACTGCTTGGAGCACTGAGACTGTGCTTCCAATGAGTAGTCAGGTGGTCACAACACCAGTGCGAGGATTCAATTCACCTTCCAACCCAGTCTGTGGGCCCTCGTCAGTTACCCTCGTGCCAGTTAGCACCTCGCATTCTTCCTTATTCAGTGCGCTCCCCTGGTTACTTTGTCTAATAAGGTGCGGTCACAGCCATGGTAGTGGAGCCAGAAATTTTGGGCAACAATCTTATAATAGAATGGTATGGCTGCACATATCTTATCATGTCCTTCTATCGACACAACATGCCGGTTTCCAATTTTTTAATTTCCACACTCATTAGCATGCTTTTATGCTTCAGTTATACCCGATCTTCTTCGAGTTCGTGAAGCTCAAGGTTCCCTCACCGAATGGCTTCTTGAATCTACATATGTTCATCCTCATGTGGCTGCATAATTCCTTCTCTCTAGTCCTCGTGTGCTGTCCCAATTATGGGAGTTACTGCATGAGGATTCCTTTCCAAAACTATGGCCTTGACTCTGCTCGTCATCTTTGGAATCATTTTCGTGCTCAGGTTTTTGTGCATGGCCCTATAGGCCCATCGAACCATTGGATGCATAGGTCCCAATTAGTTCATCCTACCTAGTAAACCTTATTCAGGATTCTGCATACCGTCTTAAATGCTTCTACGTAGAACCTCTGTGGGGCGTGTCGCATTTCTTGCTGCTATGTCCTGTTCCGATTTTCGATTCTTAGTTTGGGGTGTGTTTGTGTGGATTTCACAACACACGTCTATACCCATCAACACAGGTGGGCACGCAAGCTGCTCTGTCCTGGCTGCCCAACTCTTGGTCGAAGCTGGGGTCTTCTAAACTGCAGGTACATCATTCTTCTACATCTTTGCCAGTCCTCAAAATTGCCTTGACATGTACTCCACCATCATGTGGGTGTTGCATGTAGCGCCCATCTCAGTGCATCGAGCTGTTGCTATTCTGGTATTATGCTTTCAAATTTGTCCAGGAATTCATCCACCACTACCACTCCATCATATGATCGCAATTCCCTTACGTCTGTTATCACACAGTGCAATGATCTAATCATCATATTGCAGTTTAGCATTGTCACTTTGTGCAACTGATTCTACCATCATTCTACTTCCTCATCTGAATCCAATGTGTAGGATCTTTTGTGCTCCCATGATATTCTCCCATTTATAGTCTGATTCACCCAATCCTAGTCTCGCACAATTATCTTGCAAATACAATCCATCTCATTGTTGCTTTCATCGTTGCGCATTGGTTCAGTGTAGCACGCCCCTATGACTGGGTCGAGTGGGACTAATACATGTAGCGACTTTTTCTCGAAGATTATTTTGTGCTTCTTTAGATTGATGACCCCATTCATATCAGTGGACCAGTCTATTCCTAACAACGTAGGATAGGGATTTCTATCATCAACAATCTCTATTACTTCAAAATGGGCCTGTGTGCTCGTGCCTTCAATATCAACTGTTACCCCTTGCAACTTTCCCATGGGAAAAATCTTCTGTTGGTTCACCATTCATAATTGAATAGGGAACGACTGTAACATGGGCCTACCCATACATTCCCATGTTTGCTTCAGAAATACAATCACGTCTAAACCTAGGTCTAGGATTACCTAAACCATTTCATACTCACCAATCTGTGCAATCAACCTCATCTCCCTTCTAGTGTGCAATGTGTGCTTCCCCAATTTCCAGACTACGTGTGGTTCTCCTGACCCCGCGCACCTAGTGATCAGCTCCTGTAGTCCCTTAATTGCTTTGTTGTTGCGCAACAATTTCATGCATGTCTCTAGAAAGGTAGTATGCATAGAAGGATCCATCCCTGGCTTTGGTTGATCCTTACCACCTGAGGTGGAGGCCTCTGCGAAGCTCTTCTTAGCTTCCATGAACATCTCGTTTGCATGTTCTAAGTCAAACTCAGGTTCCTTTGTAGGAGCCTTGCGAAGCCATGTATCTATCTTGGGTTGATTCCCCTTATCCTCCCCTGTGGTCACACAGCTTTTAAGCACCATGTTCACATTTGGGTCTTCTTCGCATGGTTCAGATCTCATCATTTGGATATTCTGAGTCAAAGGGGGCTGGAGTACCCCTTTTTCGTGCATCTATGTGATCAATGTAGGACAATCTCTGATTTCGCGATCAAATTGAGCACAGTACGAACGTGATATCCTTGTCAGGTTGGTGCAATCATGGGCATAATGCCCTGCTCCTCTGCAATTTTAACAAATTAACTATCAGCGGCCCCTTCCTGGTCCGATTCCTCCTCATCCTCAGCTCGCCCCTGAAATCTAGTGCATCCCATCGCTGCAACTGGGTTGAGGGCTCACATTTCTTTTTCATCCTATAGGTTGTGGTTCAATCCATCATTATCTCATAACTATGACAAGTGCGCTTTTCGTGGCCTACTGGGCTGCATAAATTACAAAACAATTGTTGGGGAGTTTGTATATACTTCTACAACAAATGAAAATTATCCATTGTCTGTTTTCCTCCTATCGAATAGATCATGCACCATAACGTGGGTGTCACACTTGGCCCTACCTATGCCTTTTGTCTCAATGACATTGGCCTCCCTCCTGCCAAGTAGTTCGCTAACACTAGAAAGTGGTCCTTGTCATGGCCCTAGCCTTTACATTTTATGCACCATAGTTCCTCTTGTGCCTCTAGCCATGACGCCCTATCCTGCTTCAAGCTCTGCATTTTTAGGTAGAGATTTTGTAGTTGCGCGTGGATTTGTTGAACTACCAACCCATGATCTTGTATCACGGTCTCATGCAACCTCATCACCATTTCCAACGCTTCAGCCTGGGTGGAATGTTTTTGTTGTGACAGCGTCGTCCTAAAGTGCGGTGTCAGGGATGCCACAAAATGTGCATGAAACTATGCATCCATGAGCGTCATATTAGCCTCATGGATCATACTCTTTAGCCATTGATCTAGATCCTAGGGGATCTTGCCTGGAAGCATCGTGATCTCTTTAAACCCAATGATCGACTGTGTCTCTCATTTTGGCTGGCTAAATTCCCTATTCAACACATTCTGGATCTTTGCTATCCCTGAATTTTGATAGTCATTAAGGTGCTTGATATACCATGTCAACACACGATCCTATAGCATGCTCACCAATGTAGCCTTCTTAATGTTTTCTTCTGTGGCCCCTTGCGCTTACCATATTGTCCTTACCACGAACCAAAACTAGTCTAGATCCTCATTGCCTACTCCTCTAAATACGGGTAGCTTGATCACGCTCGCCATGCTAAATTGCAGGGTTGGTGGAGGTGGAGTGGTTGGAGATGGAGGTGAGGGAGGTGAATCGAGTGGTGGCATGGGTGGGCATGGTAACTACGGAATGTGCTACTTTATCAAGTTGACCGCACTTCTTGGAGAGACCTGAGCAAGCTCTTCCTCTCTTTCTCACGAAGGTGAAATTAAAGAGTTGTTTGCTAATTCCCCACTACCTTTGTATATCTTTCCACTCTGCATCATCCCAAACATTAATGTATTCGCATAACCCATTTTTCACATAACAACATTTTAATCTAGGTATTCAAAGATTTAATATACTTACCTTGTAGTCCCTTTAGAAAACATCATTATGCCTCGTTGTAGCTCATGGTCATGTCCATCGCAAACTTAGTGATAAATCTCCCTATTATCTGGTTGAGCCAATGGTCCACAACTTGTGCGATCTTGTCTTCTATTGCCTCTAGTCTATGCACTAATTCTAGAGTCCACACTATCAGTTGGTCGAGCTTACACCTTCCCTAGCTGTCGGCTAATCTCGTGACCCACTCATACAGTTCAGAGGGAAAGGATAGAAAGAAAATCTCGTGGATTTCCATATACAAGTAATGATCCAGCCACCTTTTCTTAGATACCTATGGAGCTCTATTTTCCTATGTCACGAACTCATGAATCTTCTTGTCCAACCACTCTTTAATTTCCTTCTTTGTTGGGTTCTAGTGGCATGACATCAGAAATCCCTTAGGCAGATGTCAATCCCAGCAATGGAACAATTTGTTGGCTACATGGGGCCTAACCTAGGTGCAATACTGAGTTTAGCCAAAAAAATCCTTATATTACTGGCCTTTTCGGCAACAGTCCACGGAGCATGGACTGAGGTCTCACCCGAAGTAGTATGGGAGGGTGCTGGAACCAGGTTTCTACATAGTGGGGATGTCTGATATGGGTGATAGGTATGCAATTCAACCTTCTTGATTACTAGATTATGCGCACCAGTGGGCTCCTTGTGTCTTGTGGGACTGCCTTCACACAGATCCAGCCACAGTGTGACTAGTATTAATTACCCAAGTCTTCCTTAGTTAGGTTATGTTCGTTAAGTACTTAGAAAGTTTTCATACATAAACATACATACAAGTGTGTGCATATAGATAAATAAATACCATTAATGCAAAACATCAAAATATAGATCTACGAAACTGATGCACAATATACTGAATCAACTTAGCTTTATTAATGATCCTTTTCAAGTTCAATTCAATACAGACCTAACTCCACCCTGTGCACTCAGCTGCAGGGATCTGCACACTCAACTGCAGACTCTACTAGGCCTCTGCGCACTTAGTTGCAGAGCCTCTACCTACTACTATAACCCAATACACTTCAGATCCACTTCTATCTTCTAACCATGCCTTTGTATCTATCTATTACCTGGCAAAAACTACTAAGACCGCCTTTGCACTTAGAGCCTCACTCTATTTATACAATCCCATGGTCCACGAACCATGGGTAGGCTGACACAATTTACATTCAATTACATTATTTTAGGGGGGAAAACCCTATGAATCATATAAAATTTCACGCTCCGCACCCGCATTTTGTGGAGTCTTTACATTATGTTGACCAAAACTCGAGCTTTAAGCCCCAAAAACATGCTATGGGGGAATCCGGTGCCCAACAATCATCTAGTTTCATATCATGATATTTGATCCCTCTCGGGGCTTAGTAGATCCAGAGTAAAGATGGATCTATGTTGGTTTAATTCCCCCCTTTAAATAGGCTACATTCCACGTGAATACCATGGGTCAATACCATGTGCCATTTTTTATTTTATTAATATTCATATTAGGGTTAATAATTTTTTTTGCATGGTATTAATAATAATTTAGCCCATGGTATTTGGCCGATAGGCTTCACCTAAATATAATGCATTCTTTGAGTGTTCCTAAATATAAGGTGTCTTATGGGGTAAATATAAAAAAATGTTTTATTTATTTACCATACCTCTGGTTTATTTATATTTTTATCAATTTACCATACCTCTTTTATAAATATGGTATTTGGTGTTGGCATTATGATGCATGTGTTGTACTTGATGGCAACCCACTTCTAGCAGAACAACTCACTTGTATATGGTAAATAGATGAATCTACAGAAGACATATCACATGTGACAAAATGTAGGGCAGTTCAAAGAAACCAGTTCAAAAGTAATGTACAATGGAAACTCTCTCAGATGGTAGTTCACAGTGGAGTATGTCAACAATAAAGGATTACAGATCAAACTCCAAAGAATGAAGAAAGAAAGGTATACACTAGTTTACATTGTTCAAGGAGTGTATACATGTGGGTTAACAAAACCAAAGGAGTGTATAACACATACACACAGATTCAAAAAAGGAAAAGCACATACATGTTGGAAAACCCAAGTTTTGGACAATGGTATTTAGTCCAAGGTATTGATCCAAGGAACTTGGTTTGAGGTAATTCATCTGAGGTATTGACCCTAGGTATTTGGACCAAGGTATTGGTCCAAAGTGGTTTTGGTCCAAGTTATTGAGAAAAGCCTAAAAATATATAAGCAGGAGAAGATCATTAGGTCGTCTGTGCAAGTATTGAATATCTTCTAAAGTGTTAGATCATATATGCAGGTTATGAGCTTCTGATTCATTGCTTGATCTGATCTAAGGATGCACCCATGTGGTTGATGATGGTTGGTGGATCGGGATCGTAAAGCCTAAATGTATTATCATTATGTGGTTTGATCATGGACAATCTAGATCTGAATACTGACACATGTTTTATTCTGTAAATGATATGACCTAGACATGATTGAAGGTTGGAATGTCTATGGGGTTTTAAGTTAATATTTGTAGATATGTACGCTATTTTGCTTTGGTAAAAGTGCATATACACGCTGCTTCGACACATCGAAGTATCGTATACCTTATGAACTATGATGTTTGAAGTTAAAATTGGTTCTAGTTGTTGATGCAGAGTTCTAGGTTTTGCTTTATGTTTTGGTGACTGCATTCTAGTGACATTGTTCAGATTGGTTGATTGTGATTTGCTTCAGTGATGATGGATGAGATCGAATGATGGATCATGAGCATAATGACTAATCATTATGTAATATGATTGGCTAGATCTGATTGCTAACACATGTTTTATCCTTTATATTTGATGATCTAGGTTTGTATGAAGTCGAGAAGTGCAACAAAGTTATAAGTAAGTATTTTCAAATCTAGATGGTGGTTTGCTTTGATGAAGTTGTGTATACACACTGTTTCGGTTGTTCCAGGTTGTGTATACACACTAATGCATGTTTTTTAGGTTACAACTGGTCCTGAATGATGATGTAGTATTCTGGGTTCAGATCTATGTACTGGTTATAATGATATATCTGTTCCAGTGGATTTGTTGAAGTTGATTAAGTATGAGTTAATGGTTGATTTAGTTGTGTCAGAGGTGGCCAGTTTGGTTGATTCACAGAGTGATGATTGAGTTTCAATGATTGGTTGATGCAGATGTAGTTGATGGTTGTATTGCAGTGATGATTGATTCTAAACTTCAATGTTTTTGATGGGTCCAGTATGAAAATTGGATGAAATGAGGCCTTCATGTGTATTGTTGTGCACAAAGAGCATCTAGTCTAAAAATTTATGGAACACGGTCCCTGGTGGAAGAAATAGGGTCATAGCCTTCTATAGGTTGGCACCTACATACTAGTAAACATATCAACTATTACAAGAGCTAGGGGGTTATATCTCCCTTCTAGTAGAAGCTGGAGAACAGGAGAAGGTTGTAACCCTCTGCAGGTAGAAGCCTGCATACTAGTATGAGTCTGCACCACTACAATGTTGTAAACATATTTTCTTATTATTAAAAGAAGATAGAGAAGACAGGAGCAGGTGGTTTTCACCCACATTGGGTTTCCACCTTAAATCTTGGTGTTCATGTGTGTTTCTTATATGTGATGGTTCATTCTGTTATTAACTGCACATGGTTACTATTTAATGTTTAATAATGTATTGATGCACAGATTAAAGATCAACATATGATGAATTAACTGAATCATAAGTTCACTAGATATACGTTGGTTGCCTTAAAAACAGTTGCATGAACATGCGATTTCCCTTCACTGAAGTAACATAAATAAATTTCAATATGGAAATGAAAAACATATTGATTTGAAAATACTTATTCACCCCCCACCCCTCTTAGTATTATTTCCAACAATTGGTATCAAAGCAGTTTCTTTGGTAGAAGCTTGATCGCTTGAAGGAGATCCGTACAACAATGGGAAAGAAGCTAAAGAAGAAAGCACCTCAGAAGAAGAAGACAGCTCAAAGGAACAACGAAATTAGGAGAGACAAATGGTTGTTAGGTGGAAGAAAGTATTTAGATTCCAAATCACCTCAGATTGAAGATGGACAAGCAAATGAAGCATCACATACAAAGTGTTGGTCTTCTAGTGATACTTTTCTTTGTTCATGCAATATTGAAGATATTGGAAGTGATCGGGAAAGAACATAGAGACAAAAGTTAAAATACTCACAGATAAAATAAGAGATCAACAAGATCTATTTAACAAAAGGGAGTGTGACTTCAAAGAAGAAGTTATTAGATCAAAAGCTCAACTAGAGGAAGGAAACAAAGTAAGGAAGTAGTACAAGGAAAAGGAAGATCAATGTCAAAAGCTGCAGGATGAAGTGACATCATTAAGAAATGAAATAAATGATCAGAGTATGGCAATCAAGAAACTTAAAGATAGATCCAGTTACTATGTAATTCTTGAAGCTAAGATCCTCTCTCTAAAAGAAGATCAAGAAAATAAGCAGAATGAAGAACTACCTCAAGCAGATGAAGAATAAGAAAATGAGATTCTAAAATTAAGGCAACAAGTGGAAGAAGGAAGAAAGGCTGAAGAAATATTGAAGAAGAAATATTTGGAAAAGGAAGAGAAATATCAGGTTGAGGTAAATATCTTAAAAGATAAATTAGAAGAAAAGGATAAATTGTTACGATTTCAAGACAATACTAAGATTTTGGATGATATTCTTAGTAGTCAAAGGTCTCCTACCATCAAAAATGGTCTTGGTTTTCATGAATCCGTTGCAAGTGAATATAGCTCACAAGGAGAGGCAAGGAGCTCTAATGCAAAATCTGAAATTCTCAACAAGGATATGAGAGGTCAACCCCATCAACAACCAAGGAAAGAAAATCTTCAAAGAAAATATTTTACTCCTAACTGTGGAAGTGATAGTTGATTATTTCCTCCAACGAATAATGTTGAATTTTTTATATGTCATAATCTTGGACATGTTGCAGTGAGATGCGGAAGTAGAATGGTTCAAGACCATCACATAGAAAGATCATCAACTTTCAGGTATTGTAAGGGATATTGTTTTTCTTGCAATATGTTTGGTCACAAAGCCATTGACTGCTATAGAAGAAATATGAAACATGTAAGATTTTATGCATGTAACAAGTTTGGACATATAGCAAAGGAATGCAGGAGAAAATTTCAAACACCATACCAAAAGGAGAAGACATCGTCATCGAAGATATGGAAAAAGAAGGAAGTACATTAAGAAAAATGTGACATGGCACAGTGTACAGACATAAAAAACTCAGGGGGAGCTAAAAGTGTGAAACTCTAATGTTCTAACTCTCATACACAAGTTCCATGAAGACAATTCACGTAAATATGTGAGCTTGAAGCTACACAGTCGCGTAAATGTTGGTTTAAGAAAAAATGCAGTGGGATTGACTCAAAAAAACTGATTTGATATGGTTCAGACAAATATCGGTTATCTTTTCTATTATGATGATAGATGAATACAGTCTATGGATGCTATTTAGAAGCTCTTTTGATCTTTAAAAGTTGTTGATAAATTGATGTATATATGATTGATGATGATGCCTTGATACTTCTTACTGATATATGCAATGATCAGATCTAACAGTGAACAGGTGGAATAGGTTTATGGGGAGAACATGCTATGCTTCTAATAAAGCATCGTTGGCATTATGTTTAGAAGTGTTTGGTAACTAATCAATGATGATGATGCTTATGTGGCTAAAGTGTTTAAATGATACATCTTGTTATGTGACAGTTATGAGTTTCCCGGGATGAAATTTCAAATGATACTTGCATTGCTTGGGGTTACATAGTTGTTATGCAGATCAGATTTATGGATGATTGTGGATGAATTTTTTATGATGTATATAGTACATATATGTTGTTTACATGGTGATATTCATAAGGAAAAGGAGAAGTACAAAGCTTGAGTACACAACTTCATTATTTGATGATGAGCCACTCATTTATTTTATGTTGTTGTCATCATGGCTTCAAAGATGCATAAAGTTCATATGGTGCAGTTATGATGCAGGATTCCTATAGTTCTTGGCTCTCAAATCGTTGAGGATTGTTGTTGTTGATGATAAAAAAAAATCTTGACAAATGACCATGAGCTCATGGTTTGATAGATACATATTGCTATCCCTTTGATGGATATACAGTATGCTAGATACATGGATGATTAATTAAGTTGCATATTGATGAATATTGTTGCTTGGCCAAGAGAATGGTGGTATTGCAAGTCACATGAACACATTTCTATTTGAAGACATGGATATTCGAAGACATAGCTTACTTAGACACATAATGATGATGATTTCTTACCTTATGATGTTAGGTTGATACTCACATATGTTGATTATCATGGTTTATGCTTATCAGACGTGGGATGCTCCCTAGTGATGATACATGGTTGATATATTAAGGATTCTTGCGAAAGATCATGCAGTTCTTGATGATGATGTGATGACTATGGTGTTTTCACATATGATATGATGTGAATGATTTTTTGTTACTACTTGGAGATATGACATATGCTTAGTTGATTCATGAAAGGTTATGATAAGGCTTTTTCTACTAAGGAAATGAAGCAAGCTGATCTTGATGAGATCAATAGGATGAGTTGATATCTATATACGACATACTTAGTCACAGGTTGATGATATTTACTTTGTCATATATTTGGAACTGATGATGAACATATACAGCTTACAGGTCTGGATGTTGTGGATAGATGCTTGTGGGGCATATCATATATGGTGTATGATAGTTGATGATGACTATCGTGGTCTTGTTTAGATATTTGATCTCTATTATAAATGTCATGTATATCATTTGATGTAAAGCTCATATAAATACACATGATGTAGTAATTTGTCTTTGTCTTTTGATAAGTCATTTTTGGTCATATGATGAAATTTTTACCCCCACTATGCATAGGAAGGATGATGTATATCCCCACTTGCTTGGGAGGATGAGTAAAATTTAGTATATCCCCACTTGGTTGGGAGATTGGTATATATATGATTCAATGGTGATAGGAAGGTCATACTCACATAGTTGAGTTATAGAGTCATGCTATTCTTTAGTAAATATTTGCAGACTCTGCATATGCTCAAGGGGAGCATGGATGATATATTGCATCTCAACATGCACAAAGGGGGAGTTTAATCAAAAAATTCAACATGTTCTTAGGGGGAGCATGATCAATGTTTATATTCAGCTATTCAGATATGAAAGTCTTCTTTTTGGTCAGTCGTTTTCCCTTGATATCAAAGGGGCAGAATATCTTGGTCCGCCCTTTGCCCTTGATGTCAAAGGGGGAGAGTATTTTGGTGTTTCTTGTTATCTCTAATAGTTTATATAGCTTGCAGTAATCAACACCAACATGGTTTCCATCAAGTTCAAAGCGGGAGATTGTTGGCATTATGATGCATGTGTTGTACTTGATCGCAACCCACTTGTAGCATAACAACTCACTTGTATATGGTAACTAGATGAATCTACACAAGAGATATCACATGTGACAAAATGCAGGGCAGTTGAAAGAAATTAGTTCAGAAGTAATATACAATGGCAACTATCTCAGATGATAATTCACAGTGCAGCAAGTCAACAAAAAAGGATTATAGATAAATCTCCAAAGAATGAAGAAAGAAAGATATACACTGGTTTACTTTGTCCAAGGAGCGTATACACGTGGGTTAATAGAGCCAAAGGAGCGTATAATGTATACATGCAGTTTCACAAAAGGAAAAGCATGTACATGTTGGAAAACCAAAGTTTTGGATTGAGGTATTTAGTCCAAGGTATTGATCCAAGATAATTGGTTCGAGGTAATTGGTCTGAGGTATTGACCCTAGGTATTGACCCTAGGTATTGGTCCTAAGTGGTTTTGGTCCAAGGTATTGAGAAAAGCCTAAAACTATATAAGGAGGAGAAGATCATTAGGACAGGTGTGCAAGTATTGAATATCTTCTAAAGGGTTAGATCATATATGCAAGTTATGAGCTTCTGATACGTTGCTTGATCTGATCTAAGGATGCACCCATGTGGTTGATGATGGTTGATGGATCAGGATCATAAATCCTTAAATGTATTTCATTATATGGTTTGATCATGGAGAATCTAGATCTGAATAATGATGCATGTTTTATGTTGTAAATGATATGATCTAGGTATTACTGAAGGCTGGAATGTCTTTGAGGTTTTAAGTTCATATTTACAGATATGTACATTGTTTCACTTTGGTAAAAGTGCATATACACGCCGATTCGACACATCAGAGTAGTGTATACCTTATGAACTATGATGTTTGAAGTTACAGTTGGTTCTGGTTGTTGATGCAAAGTTCTAGGTTTTGTTTTATGTTTTGGTGACTGCATTTGGGTGACAATGTTCAGATTGATTATTTGTGATTTGCTTCAGTGATGATGGATGAGATCTAATGATGGATCAGGATCATAATGACTAATCATTATGTAATCTGATGGGCTAGATCTGATTGCTAACACATGTTTTATCCTTTATATTTGATGATTTGGGTATGTCTGATGTCAGGAAGTGCAACAAAGTTATAAGTAAGTATTTGCAGATCTATACACTAGTTCGCTTTGATGAAGTTCCATATACACGTTATTTTGGTTGTTCCAAGTTTTGTATAGACTCTGATGCATGTTTTTGAGGTTACAGCTAGTCCTGAATGATGAGGCAATATTCTAGGTTCAGATCTGTGTACTAGTTATAGTGATCTATCTATTCCAGTGGATTTGTTGAAGTTGATTAAGTATGAATGAATGGTTGATTTAGTTGTCTTAGAGGTGGTCAAATTGGTTGATTTAGAGAGTGATGATTGAGTTTCAATGATTGGTTGATGCAGATGTAGTTGATGGTTGTATTGCAGTGATGATTGATTCTAAGATTCAATGTTGTTGATGGGTGCAGTATGAAAATTGGATAAAACAAGGCCTTCATGTGTATTGTTGTGTATCAGGGGCATCCAGTCTGAAAATTTATGAAATGTGGTCCCTGGACGAAGAAATAAGTTCGTAGCCTTTTGTAGGTTGGCGCCTACGTACTAGTAAACATATCGACTAGTACCAGAGCTAGGGGGTTGTAGCTCCCTTCTAGCATAAGCTAGAGAATGAGAGAAGGTTGCAACATTCTGTAGGTAGAAGCCTGTGTACTGGTATGAGTCTACACTAGTACAATGTTGTAAATATATTTTTCTTATTTTTAAAAGAAGACAGCGATGACAGTAGCATGTGGTTTTCACCCACATTTGGTTTCCACCTTAAATCTCTGTGTTCATGTGTGTTGCTTATGTGTGATGGTTCACTCTGTTATTAACTACACATGGTTATTGTTTAATGTTCAATAAAGTATTGATGCACAAATTAAATATCAGCATATGATGAATTAATTGAATCATAATTTCTCTAGATATACGTTGGTTGCCTTAAGAATAGTTGCGTGCACACGAGATTTCCCTTCACTGAAGTAGCGTATATAAATCTGATTATGGAAATGAAAAACATGTTGATTTGCAAACACTGATTCACCCCCCCTCTCAGCATTATTTCCAACATTTGGCCCATAGCATTCACTTAAAACAAACCTCTTTTTTGAGCCTTCTTAAATAGAAAGAGGGTTATGGACTAAATATAAAAAGAGGTTTTATTTATTTACCATACCTCTAGTTTATTTATATTTTTATTTATTAGCCATAGCTTTGGATTAAGTATAAAAATATGCTTTATTTATTTACCATAACTCCACTTTATTTTTATTTTTATTTATTGGGACCATATACAACCTCCCAAACCATGCCCCAAACCAAAAAATGGGCGATTCCAAATGAATTTAACATTGCAAAGCAAAAAATTGGGTGATTGTAATGGAATATAACCTCCCAAACTAGGGAATCAGGTCAAATGAGTCTTTTCATAGTTTATCTGCCTGAAATGGGTGTTTTATACAAAATTCTCCCCTCTAAAATGAAAAACCCCTTAAATTTCACCCTTGGGCTAAAAATTGCCCCTACAATTTACCATTTTTGGCTTCTAGAACATCCAACAAACCCATCCTAAGGCTACATGATATTTTTTGTATTTCAGGTACTCTCCTATGCTAAGCACCCTAAAGTCCTCTTTAATGTTCCCTAAAAATTTTGGGGTGTCTCTACAAACACGTCCTAAAGCTAGTTGCTACATGATATTTTTAGTATTTCAGGCAGTCCCCTATGTTGAGCACCCTGAAGTACTCTGTAATGTTCCCTAAAAATTTTGGGGTGTCTCTACACATCCCTCAGATGGATCCCTACGTTCCTATATCACGATGTCCTCGAAAGTTAGCAAAACATTAGATTAAGAATTCCTCCATCAAGCAACCATAGGAAACTACCATGACACATGTCCCTCACTCGTAAAGTGGAATTTTTTTAAATTGAAGTCAATTCCTTGTTTTCTTAACTTCCTTGTTTTCTTCTTACCATTAACTCGAGGCATGTCTAGTATATCCCTCAAATAAGAATTTCTATCGTCATTTGTACTCCAATTAACCTCTTACATTATATTCATTGATGTAAAGAATCAAGTGCTTAGAAAACATGGCACTTCATATTGTAACACCGATTTATTTTCATGTCTCTTACATGCACAAAGTAACACAAGATAGGCACGAGCATATGCACAAACAAGCGAGAAGGGGTACTAAAATAAACTTCAAAACATCACAGGAGGATTATACAAGATTCCATGTATAAAACAATCTTTTTAAAAACACTGCAATATGCCTTGTTCATTTAGCAAATCCACTCAATTTATACAAGACATTGTAAGTCAAAAAAATTTGAAGGGGAAAACGCACTAGGATGGGTAGGTTTAGTAGGGAGCAAAAAGAAGAATTGGAAATGAAAAAGGTACTAGGATGGGTAGTTTTAGGGAGAAAAGAATATGAATTGGGAAGGGAAATTGGGAGGGGAAGGTTTAAAGAACAGTGAACCAACAACAACACTAGCACCACCACCATTATCACTGTTAAGACGAACCGGTTTAGTCTCAGTCCTAAAGCATTTTGCAGATCTTTTCCTCTCTTCCATGTCTTTCTATAACTAAACCACACATTTTTCAAAATATTTGGTAGGCATATGTGATTCGAGTTTTTTCACTTCAATGCACTTTATTACATTTTTCAATGAATGAATTTCTTTCGAGGTTGTTGAATTTTGCAATAAGACATGGAAATGTTCACAGAATATGTCTAATGACAAGTTAATATTTTGATAGTTTATACTGACAAGAGAGCATGAACCACATCAATAAGAATAAACATACCAGTGAGCCAACATGATATCTTCCTTTTTTTTCTATTTCTTTTGAAGATAGAGATATGCCTTCAACAAAGGCAGAAGTGGAAATCTTTCTACAAGTCCAAATGCAACAACAAACCGTAAAGCATCCATTTGCCTTTGAATTCGTGATGTATTTGCCACATTAACATGGAAACCTGCCATTACAATGTCTGGATTGGAATTAAACATAGTTATCTGCAAATATGCAAGCATAGATATATCAATACAAGTATCCATAACTCTTTATCGAAATCTGCTCATGTGTTTAATTTCAAAACTACTTTCATTCATCCTACATTAAGGAACATTCTCTTCAATTGAAAAACATGAGCTACACTACAAGAAGGAAAACTATGATGTAATTATATATATATATATATATATATTTGATTGAAGAAAAAGTGCATAAACCTTAAATCCAGTAGGTTTGGGGCTCTCTAAGAAGCCTTCTTATTACACTAAATTCATCTTAACACATAAATCATTGTTTCGAATAACATCACCTCCAAACTTAATATTTGTAGTAATGTAGGTTATCTTTACAAAGAAATCCAATGTAAATTCTGGGTTGATCCCAGCATTTGATGTATTCTTGAGTATACCAAGACCTAGCATTTTCACTTGCTCCGAATTAATACTACAATTATGTATTAGTAATCCAATCCTCCTAGAGTTACACTGCCCATTATAAATGATAATATATTCAAACAACCATCATCATGTAAAAGAATAGCAACATTGTTGTCCTTAGAGAGAGACTTGTAATTTGCAATACCCAATCAATGAAGAAAATGAATTTCTAGATAATCACAAAAGTTGTGCAAATAGATCCATAGGACCTGTTATCACTCAGGTTGTCCCTAGGCTCCTAATAGGGATACGGCCGAGGTAACCACAAACCAATCTTCTGATTGCAGGTTCTAGCCCACCTGCAACCGGAGAGGGCTCTCTCCTTTTGATTCAACCTTAGTTGATGATTTT